>JAUYWG010000059.1:8208519-8224801 GCA_034779775.1 Enteromius afrohamiltoni | reverse complement strand
TCAACAGAAAATGAGGGATGTGAATAAATACATTTAGCGCATTTATTACGGTTTTCCTTTATACAGGTTAATATTTATATTTATAGCTTGGCTTTTATTATACGCAGCTTATTCATTACAAATAATAGATGTTCAAAACCAAATCAATGTTTTTCAAAACATGTGCTTTGAATAAACCTACAGCAAAAAGAGCTGGCACTGTTATGGCCAATTGTTCTGTATAAATGAATTTTTGATTAAAAAAAAAAAGGTTTGGAGGACAGGCCGTGGAAGACCAGATGTGCGTCATAGATCTCATATGAACTCACACATCCCGCTACACATGGGCACACATGTACAAGGACGAATGCTCTGACAGGCAGCCAAAGTTTGGGGAGATGAGCAAAGGACAGTAGAGGGAGAAGGAGAGGACAGAAGAGAGGAGGGAAACACATGAGACAGCCCATGTCAATAAAAAGACCAGAAAACGGATCACTCATGGGTGGTCAAGGCAGACACATACAAGTCACAGGTGCTATAGAGGTACAAAGACATGCCATTCAATACACTGACAGCGGTACTTCAGTCCAAACACACAGAAGATGAAGCGTATGTGGGTCAATGACAAATTGACGGACAAAGAAAAAGTAAAAAAATTGACTTCTTAAAAATGTAGTTTTAAAAAAATAAAATACTACATTCTTAGAAATGAAATCTTTACATAGTTTTGAAAACAACAACAACATTTATTCAATTTTTCGAGAAAATGATGACTAGTGTCATACATGTATGAACAGCATTTTTTAATTCTGAATACATTACTAGAGTGATAGAGCATCATGTCACAATTTTGCATTGTCATTTACAACTATCATCCTATAGAATTAAAAGGGTTGTTTTTGCTATAACTTCACTTTATAAATAACATGAATACTTTTATGCAAAAAAGAACCTCTATCTTATTGAATGCTTGAGTGTAAGTAAATTTTCTCCAAATTATCCTTTTTGGGTGAACTGTGCCTAAACAACCCCTGTAATGATTGGCTAACATCATCAATGGATGGCTTACCCAAAAATGAAATCACCCTCACCCTCAAGTCATCCTATGTGTATGTGACTTTCTTTTTTCATAGGACTACAATCAGAAATTAAATAATTTATTTTGTGTATTTGGTGTAATGCAATGTGTTCATGTGGTTTAACACATTGCTTTCCGCATACTGCACATTTAAAAACTGTCTGTGTACGTGGAAGTACAAGTGTAACAGCAGAAGCAGACCTTAAGTTGTGTGACGGAGAATGTATGTTAAGAAGGTCCAAAAGATATGAGGGTGCCAGGTTGTTGAGTGTTTTGTAAGTTAAAAGTAATATTTTAAACTTTACATGGTATTTAACAGGTAGCCAATGCAAATTTTGTAAAACAGGAGTGAAAAAAAACTAGGAGCTTTAGAAATAATCCTTGTGGCAGCATTTTGCACCAGCTGCAATTTTGCAAAAAGTATTTTTGAGGAAAGCCCATAAAATAAAGCATTGCAATAGTCAATTCTTAATGTTACCAGAGCATGCACGAGAATAGCCGTACTCTTTATTGACAAGGCAGGACGAATCTGGTTGATATTCCTGAAATGGAAAAATGCAGAACGAGTAATACTATTAATATGGGCTTCGAATAACAGAGTTTGGTTGAAGATAACTCCTAGGCTTTTAACATGATTGGACAGAGGAACGTTAAAACTATCAATTAAAACAGAGGAAATGTTAGCCTTTCGCAGTTCTGATTTTGTACCCACAAAAAGAATTTCAGTTTTACTGTTATTCAACTTGAGAAAATTCCTTGAAAACCAAACCTTTCACTCTTCAAAGCACTCAACAAGAACAGAAGGAAGAGACAGCGTGGAAAGATTAGAGGAAAGATAAAGTTGGGTATCGTCTGTGTAACAATGGAATTGAATTCCATATTTCCTAAAAATGTCCCAACTGGGAGAAGATAGATAAGAAATAGGAGAGGTCCCAAAACAGAACCCTGTGGGACACCAGTGACAACTGGAGAAGTGGTTGATTGAAATTGTTTAATTTGGACAAATTGTGTTCAGAAAAATAAGAATGAAACTAAGAAAGGGCTGTCCTAGTAATACCAATAGTTTCCAATCGGTTCAATAGTATGCTGTGAGAGACAGTATCAAAAGCAAAGCTAAGATCGAGGAGTATAAGAATTGATAAAAGTCCAGAATCAGCAGCTAGTAGTAAATCATTTGATATTTTTACAAGTGCAGTCTCAACACTATGTTGAGAGCAAAACCCAGATTGGAATATTTCAACTAAACTATTACTAGAAAGGTACCGGCGGAGCTGGGAAGTAACAATCCTTTCAAGAGTTTTAGCCAGAAATGACAGATTGGAAATAGGATGATAGTTTTCAAATTTACTTGAATCGAGCCCTGATTTCTTCAGAATTGGTGTTAATCACTGCAGTTTTAAAACCAGTGGGAACAGTACCAGTAAGAAGTGATGTGTTTAATCAAGGAAGATAGAAAAGGGAAGCCTGCTTTAACTAACTCGGTGGGTAGAGAGTCCAGTTGACATGTAGCAGATTTAGAATTTTGTATGATAAAGCAAACTTCCTCCTCAGTTGGCAATACAAAAGTAGAACTTAGTTTAGACTGCACAATTTTCAAAGTAGTCGCATCACAGATGTTTTCACACTGCATGACTATATGGGGCACGATTCAGTCGCTCACTGCTGTGTTCACACTGCATGATGGATCAGCGACAGGGGGTTTCTATGGTGGTTGAGAGAGCTCAATGTGCTGCAACTTAAGAAAACACATGCAAACAGAAGAGAGCACATGCAAACAGAAAAAAAATGACAACACATTAAGAAAACGTCTTCATCAGTTTGACAACACAGTTTGACAAATGTTTCAGGGTGACATTAAAAAGTGACGAACCAATCTGAGAATAACTCTTTGTCACCCACGTAAACGAGCACTGATTTGCCTGTGATTTTGGGCATTTATCAGCGATTTCTCAAAACCTGAGGGCGAGGCAAAATCGGGGGTTAAAATCGTGCGGTCTGAACTCGGCATTAGGGTTAGTGGAATGCTACTCTAACATTAATGCACATACAGAAATTAGCAACAGCTAAATATTACTGTTCAGACTCTTTCCACATATAAGCAAACAGCTAAAGTGCATCTACACATTATACTTTTACATCAAAAGACTGCAAAAGGCTCTTGAAAGCTCTTCAAATTCCGATCTGGAAACCTAAAGCAGGAACTCCACTATTTCTATGAGTCAGGGGAACAAATATAATCCAAAGTGAAATCATTAAACACACTGAACCTGGTCAATGTTGTGTCTAAAGAGTTTCCTAGCTACAGACCTCCCCTTTACAGAGCACACTGACACAATATGCCGTATTGATCTGGTCCCTCTCATATCTCCCTTCTTTCCTGTCTGCAGGAAACTCTTTAATGAAATAATGCTTTGGAAAGGGTTGAAGGACAGCCAAGCTCTAACTGTGACAATGTTTCTGTAACACGTGCCATAGAGAGAAAGAATTTTAGTATAGACTCAAATCACTTTAAAGAAAGAGAGAAAAACAAGAGGATATGGAGAGTGAATTCTTGTGAGCAGCCCAGCATAATTCATAAAATCTGTTTGATAGTTTGCTATCGGAAGATTGAAGACAATGCATTAATGAAGTCACAGTAGGTACATCAGTGCTCAATCTTATTGCACTGAGAGTCACCATCACACTCTGTGTGATCTTCCCTCCATTACAACACTGGAAGAGATGACAAACATTATGAGGACAATGGTTAGTCATTTGAACTATTGTGCTCATCCTTTCTCTGTGAATGGTGCTGTCACTATCCTTCATGAAACCAAAACTGAGTGGTTGGGCTTCAGGCAATCTGGCTACATCTTTTTGTGCCCTATAATGGGACTCTGAAACCGTTCCCATGCCAACAAAAATACTCTAAAAGCTACTGGGGAGATTGAGCGGCATTGCAGAGATAGACAAATGTTGAACTACCTTGGCTCTATGTTAGGGAAACCACACACCAAATACTGACTCGTGTGTAGGTGTAAATATATATGTATAAAACAAATAGAGAAAGCTCATTAGAAAAACTCAAATGAATGAAATAAGCTTTCAGTGTTTTGGCACCGTTTTATTTTGCTAATTTCTCTGCACAATGTCCCCACACGCATTTTCATCAGGGCTCACAGTAATAAAACCTCAAAAGTCACATGTTCGTTTTGTTCAAGACAATGCAATGGTTTTCAATTAGTGTCTGAAAAGACTCACAATGGTAGGTCAAGGGAGCTGAGACATGGCTAGAATAGAAAATGATAAAAAGGAAAATTGAGACAGTATGCTGTCTTGAATAACATTGCAACTGATTCACAACCAGAGGCAAGGGCAGTCTTTTCTTAAGCTTGCATAGGGAAATAAAAATGAAACTTTCGAGGTTAAAGTCTGAAGAGCAACGCTCCTTTATGAAGACTTCAATTAAGGCCCAATCCCAATTCTTTCCCCTACCCCTCCGTTTGGTGCATTCACGTGTAGGAGTAGGGGTGTCTCAATTCTCTTTTGATTGGAGGGGTAGGGGGAAGGGCTAGATAGCCCTCCAAACTAAGATTTTTCGGGACCTCACTTCAAACAAAGGACTAAGAGAAATTTCCAACATGGCTGCTCACTCTGCAAGCAGACCCATAAATGTAAGTAATTTTTGCCATTAGTAAGGATTCTGAAAATTTTTCATTATATGTATATTACCATCAGTCTTGATGGTACCGCATGTCCTCTAGCTCCTGACGTAATGTTAGGAGCTAGTGACAATGGATGATGACATATACTATAGTGTAGTAGTGGTGTCCCATTTCTTAGGGGAAAATTTTTATTCATTTCATTTCAAGGGGCAAGGGGAAGGGGCGAGGGGTAGACAAAGGGGTAGAATATAGAACTGGGATTGGGCCTAAGACTTCATTTCAAAATGTAGCCAACTATTAAGTGCCACAAACAGTTTTGCAATCTTAAAAGCTATATATGTTATTTATGACCCGAACTGTATTTGTTTACAAACACAACAATTAAAATGTCATCATCTAAAGTATGAAGATGTTTAAGATGTCAAAAGATTAACATAGGCCTAAAGAAAAAAAGAAGTAAAAATGTATATAAAGCGTGTTTTAAATGGACATACTAATTTGAAAGTCACAAAATCATTTTGGAATTTTTTAAGGCTTTGTCATGTAATTTTGATACTTCACTTATTACTTTTCTTTTGGCTGTGTGTGGAGTTCATTAAGCCTTTAATAACTATACAAATTTAATAGACCTTTAAAATTACTATATGTATCATTTCCAATCAAGTTGTAGTTTTGTCTAATGATACTTGTAAAATAGTACTTGTGTGTTTAGAATATACTGTAGGCTAACATCCTAGATATGACACAGAAGGTCAGACATCTATTCTAGGTCTTATTCATCACAGAACGCTAAATCACTTAAATGATAATGAAAATGTTCTTGTCTTAAAAATCATCTTGTAATATCATTATGTTTTCTGCTGGATTTTGTATCTGAGCATATTAAATAAACAATATGTAATTGTGAAATACCAACCATGCATAATAATTTTGTATTCCTACCAGATTTGGTCTTGCTGGCATTTTCCACACATTCTGAGCAGCTCTGCCTGTAAAACTGACAGCTAGTCATTAGTATAAAATTTCAAATAAAAGAATGAGTCATTTTGTTTGCAGGTCAGACCTGATGAGAATTATGAACAATCTGTTCTGCATCTAGATTTAGCAGTGCTGTTTGGCAACTGAAGAAATGAACTAAAAACGATGTCAACAAACCAGCAGATATGACAGCATTTTGAGTACAGTCTCTTTCAAGTACAATCCCACCAGGGCCAGATTCATGATGAATCCAGATAGTTTTATAAGCTATTCATGATAGTATTTACAGTACATGAGTTGGTGTAGCTGTACTACTCCTGCAAGCAATTAATCCTTGAATATTTCCTGTTTGGAGGGTGTGTTTTCCTCCAGCCATTTCACAGCCCATGCAGGGCCCTTAATGGAGTCTGCCATATTTACTATCATTGTGTTTCTCTCTGCAGTCATGCAATCATTCGCTAGCTCGTACCCCCCAAGGCCTCATATGGAGCTAATCCAATCTCCTCCACCACAGCTGTGAGAGGGAGTGGACCAGCAGACGATGGCAAATCCACTGAACATCCACCAGGCTAACACCTGCGCTCACCATGCCACAGTGCACACAGGATCCTTGTGCAATCACAGCAGCATTACAGCACAGACATAACCTCTGCACATCACTGCTGACATACACATAATTACAAAGGAGTTGATTCATGGAACGGCGTGGCTCTTCTAAACTTGTGCAACTCAAGAAATGTGTGAGGCTATAATGGGAGGAACAAAAGACTGTGGCATTGAGTATCGGATCGTATGAGAAATTGATACTGTATCTCTGGGCTTCTCTTGAGAGTTTCTTCAACAAGCCTGCAGCCACCAATTGAACGAACATGAAAATTCTTGAAAAATGAGTGCTGCTGGTGAACAGATGCGGGCTATGAAACCCTGTCGTAAGACTCCTGTGGCCCTCTTTAGAGTTGATATGTTGACCGTCTGCAGTTTTCTGGAAGAGCTCATAAGATGTTGCTGCTCAATGACTCTTTGACTCAGCTCCATTGAGACTTAAACAGGGAATCTGGGATGACATTATTTGTCTTTGTACCTCAGAGTTTGTCAGCTTGTTAGAGAGATGAATGTCCTATTAAGGGGAAATGCTCAAATGAGTTATATAACACTAATTTAAACAGAAAATAAACGTGAGATATGTGTCTTGTAGACACATGGTCCTCGTCTAGCACCATTTGACCACTTGAACCATTTTGCCTTTAAAACAACATACAGTCACAAGAGAGACGCTATTAAAACTTCAGTTTAAAAACTTTACTTTTTTACATCATACCCCAAAACCCCATAGTTTGAATTAAAAAAGTTTTAGCATGATTCACAAAGAATAATAAAGTACTTGTGTGTGTGCGCATGTGAATTTCATTTAAAGTGATTTAACCAAGTACACTGTAAAAAAATATATAAAATTGTATACTGCGTAAAAAAAAATATTCCACGCTGCCTAAACTTTTTTGTTTAGTCAACTATAAATTTGTAGCTCATCTGCTAAATTAATAAATTAATAGTTGCTTAATGTTAAATTAAGTGACACTTAAAACATTTTAGTTGACTAAACAAAAAAAAAATTGTAGTTGAAACAACTTTTTTTTTTTTAAGTGTAACTAGTTAAGCACCTACATAATTTATTTAGTTGTTTTCACAAAGTTCTATAAAGCCAACTTGCTGTGCATACAATTTAATTATCTGTAACGATTTGCGGGTGATGTCCGATCTTGCTTCTTAGCAGACAATCAGGCACAGAGGCAGAGGTGCAAAGAGTAAATAAAACAAGGCTGATTACAGGAGTGCTGAACGAAAACACAAAGATCTGTGCAGACACGAAACCACAAACATACTTTAACGACAGACATCAAACAAGACACAAAGCATGGTTTAAATACAACATGTAATCAAAGACAATACAAAACACCTGGAAATATGGCTGAAAGGGAGTGAAACACTAATGAGAAAGGCGGGGTTTACAAACAAGGCACAGCACGTGTAGAACAGAATGAAAACAAAACAGCACATGGAAACAAGACAGTGTGACATTATCGTTACAATAGCTGTATAATAATAAATAATATTTTCCAATATTAAAATAAAAATCTATAATACAAGTACTAATTAAAATAAAAAATAAGCATTCTGCCACCATTTACCCTCATCTCATTCCAAATTCGTAACACTTCGAAAACCGCTGGGGTCAAAGAGGTCCAACATTTTTCTATTGGCTTCTTCACTAGAATAGACGTTTTAAATTAAAAAATTAAAAGGCGTTTAACAGCCTATAATTTTGTACTACACAAACTCATTTACTAGTATCAAAACACCAGTTCACAAACACCAATTCCTGCACTTAATGTAGAGTTGCTATTTTTGTTTTACACAAATATCTCAGTAATAGTCTCAGCAATGACCTTCTCACTGATATTTCTTTCTGACAGTTATTTTTCTCCTGGCACATTGTTTTTATGTGCTGCCAGGGTACCCAGGTGTGCCGTCTGAAGAGCCCAGCTGTGAGTGCTCAAGCTTCAGTGTTTTTAATCAGAGAAAAACCTCCCACTGTCGCAGTCTGTCACAGCCCACAGGAACTTCAGCAAGGCGTGCAAGAGAAGAGCTCTCCTCGGCATGCACCGCTGCTACAGACTGGGATACGAGTGCAGAAAACTTTTCAGGCTCAGGCCCACTCCGGTCGAAGTTTTTGTGACATTCTCGCACATTAGGTCTGTACGCTCGAATTTGTTTTGTAAACGATGCCTGATGTACACTTCATAGGCCGTGTGCCACAGAGGGCTTTGTACCACGGCTCTTAATAATGAAGCCAGTGACCGGAACAATGACGGTTCTGTGTGGTCTCCCACTCAGCCTTTTAAACTCATATGCCCCTACAGTGTATCTCTCCTCTTTCCCATTCTCTCTCGCCCTATCTCTCCCCTGCCCTCCTCCTCCGTGTGCTCAGCATTCATAGAGCTCAGTGGTGCGAAACTGGAAATCCATTTGAAATTCAGCCTCCGCACTCCATGTTGTGTTGGAATGACCCATTATTTCACACTAGGGCAAACTGTGCGAATTCATAAATATAAATAAGCAGCTTCACACCCCTGCCTCTCAAAGCAGCACGCCGCACACAAAGCAGGCCTGATGAATTCAATCATGGAGAGAAAAATACTAGGGCAATTATACGGAGAGGGCGGGTGATAGGCTCGGGGCGACTGTAACTCACTTCACCCGCCAGACTTGTGGGGTGAAAGTTAGAACCAAATATTTTATTCAGATTTATGCATCCTGAAATCCTATCAGGAGTGGGTTTCTTCTTATCAGCAAGAGTTGGAAGTCGATTAGGGCGGTATTATGTCTCCTGGTGTTAAGCTTTATCTTTGTTACGGTGCGGAGGAATACAATCAGAAAAAGCATGAAATGTCAAATAACTCATTGCGACTTAAAAATAGCACTACGAGCTACCTGTAACATTGACGGTGCATAGACAATTAGTCAGAGCGATTTCAAAAGCGACTGCGAAATCAAATCATTCAATCCATCAGGCATTACGACAGCAGAATTTTAAACAGACACATACGTCTGAGCCCAAAAGTCATCACTCCCCCTGATGGCAGCAGTTTGGTCATTTGATTTGTCACTCGGGGCATTTAAATAAACTACAATCAGTAATTATGGAGAGGAAAATCCATTAGTGAAATATGCCAATCTAATTATGCGCAGGGATGGTGAATTAGCGGGTTGTCCTGGAAGCAGATTGCTGCGTGTGGAGACGCAGCTTGACTCATCATATTGCGCATTAAATCTGAAGTGATGTTACTTACAAAGGTCAAGCTGTTTTGCCTGATAACACACATATTCTGCACACCAATTATGGTGCTCAGTGGCCAAAACAATTATGAGACATTTTCTTTTAGCCCTTCCTCGCTTAATGTGTGTGGGTGTGTGTTCACGTTGGCCGAGCACAGATCACACAATGTGTTAAAACAGTGTGAAGCACCAACACTATTAAGTGGCGCTTAGTTCAGAGTTAAACACACCCACAGTCGAAAGCTGTACCGATTCAGTACTTCACAATGACATTTCAATATTGCAACTAATGTGCTAATGCAGTGTTTACCAGCTTTTCTTTGTCACGCCATCCTCAACTGAAATGTCCCTTCATTAACACCAAACAAGAAATGTGTCAACAGAAAAACAGTCACATTAATATTAAGTAATATGTCAGAATCCAGAGACATAGTTTATATCATATAAAGTAAAATACTAATTTCTTTCATAAATTGTACTCACCAGTATGTGGTCAGTAGATTTTTGAAAGAATTTGGTACTTTTATTCAGCAAGGATGCATTCATTTGATTAAAAGTGACACTAAAGACTTCACATATCCCTTAACCTATATGTTTTCACCCTCTGGATCCAATTTCCACCCCTAAACCTACCCATCTCCATCCCTTAGATCAAATATTTCCATTTCGTCTTATACATACTGTTGTTACGCAATGTATTTATATATAAATGCTGTTACAAGTACTTAGTGAAGTGAAAAAAGCATTGTTACCAATATCCTGTTACACATTTGTACTTACACAAACCATTCTGAGGGTTGTTACATGTGTGTAGTTACAGAAATATTACAGCTTTATATACAAAGTACTTACACTGTGGTTACATACTACATACACATCCAGTTACTATGTAAGTGCACAGGTATTAGGGACACTCTTAAATCTGTTTTACCTTTTAATTACCTTTTAATTTTAGAGTAATATAACTGAGTTACTTTTCTGTTTTCTGATTGACAAGTCTCCAGACACCATGTTGGGAGAAATACAGAGGCAATGTGCACAATGAATACAGTGTAGTTCAAGAGTAAATGTGAATGCTCATTAATTCATCTCACTCTCAAAAAACAGATTTAGTGTTCATCAAAATGAATTAAACACTCTGCCCATATTTAAAAAGCAACGTGTAAGTAATGTAATGCATTACTTTCCATAAAAAGTAACTAAGTAATGTAATTAGTTACTTTTTTAGAGAGTAACGCAATATTGTAATGCATTACTTTTAAAAATAACTTTCCCCAATAATGATGATGAGAAATACAATTTTCTGGTCTGATGAGACCAAGATGGAACTTTTTGGCCTTAATTCTAAGCGGTATGTGTGGAGAAAACCAGGTACTGCTCATCACCTGTCCAATACAGTCCCAACAGTGAAGCATGGTGGTGGCAGCATCATGCTGTGGCAGTGTAACCAATTCCATCAGCGTGTGGGATGGGGTTTTTCAAATCAAGTGTTTAAACATGTTGATCTTTAGAAGGAAGCTGTCTGATCATGAAAAATGATTTTAAAAGGATAAAATTAGTGCATGGGGACTTTTTTAATACAGCAACAACAAGGAGAGAACTGCAACAGGGTCAGTAAAACATACATATTTGTGTGATCTTAGAGTATATGTGCCTCAAAATGATTGAAGAAACTAAACAAGAGAAACGTCTGCATCTTTTACATCAGCAGAGAGGCCAAGTAAATGGCTTAGACCTCTTTGTGAACCAATCGGCACAGCCGTCCAGCCAGACTAAAGCATGCGTTTCGGCAGAGCAGCATGGAAGAGGGCTGGGTCAATGGGAAATTGATTTTCTGTGCTGTATCTACAGAAATGCCAACACTCTTCAAAGAGTCACTCTGTGGAGGAGTGGGTTTGCATTGTCTGTTCATCACAGAAAGCCTCAGGAGAAGCCATAGAGGTGATAGATGGCAGTACAGAAAGGAAAGAAAACCAGGCACTAGAGCCATGCAATAAAACATTAAAAACCCAGTGTCCTCACCTTTTTTATCATTGAGCCTACATTTACATTCTTCAGTTCTGCTGAATTCCCTGCCTTCACTGACTTTCAGTGTTGGTAAATAACTAACTTAACCTAAATACATTTTTCAGTAAAGTAAAAGATATATAAAAGATAAAATTAAGTGTCTTTTTCTAGCTCCAGAGGAGCAATTGTTTGCACAAACAAACTCAACATAGTCGCCATTTAAATGGGTAGTTCACCCAAAAATGTAAAATCTTACATTAATTACTCACCCTCATGTTAACCCTCATTCATTTTTGGAAGACAAATTAATATGGGACATTAATAAAATAGTCCATTGGCTTTTGGTTCAACCATCTATGCAGGGTCAGAAAGCTCTTGGATTTCATCAAAAATATCCTAAGATGTGTATTTATGGGTTTGGAATGAGATAAGGATGAGTAATGACAGAATTTAAAAAAATGGTTTAAGTATTCCCTTAATGTTTGAGCTAAGAGAACAATCAAGTTCTTATACCTCTTTCTCAAAGTCGAATTCATTATAATTATTTGTTTTGTTTAGATTATTCATTTTAACAAACAGCACAACATTAATTCACAGATTAAGGTGTTCTGTTGTACTTTGCATAAATTCTACATACGTGTAGTACTACCTAAAACAAAAAATTGCTGAAATTTTACTTTAGTTTTTGTGAAGTTTAGGCTTACAATCAGTGCTTGGTGCTTGTACATCAGTGTCAGTCAACTATCATTTCCTCTGATTTTAGGCATTACTCATGGGTAGGGTTAGGTTTAGGTGTAGAGATATGGTCAAAACTAAAATTTTGAAATAAAATGTTGTTCCAGGGTGAACAAAATATGTTAACCCAGGGACACGCCTAACTCAGCAAAATCAGGACGTGCCCAATGCACAGTGACTGCCTGTAACTGCCGTGAACACGCAAAGCGCATTGATACGAAAGGTTGCGCTAACCCAAGAGAGACAGCAACAGAACTAACATGTCTAAGCGAACTCCAACTGTTCGGGGAGTAAATGTGTATGACAAGTCTTTATACAATATTTTTACTATATTATTTTATTAGCTACAGCTGATATTTTGAAAACTATTTTAGAAGAGAATGGAGATAATTGACGCGTGTGAATGCTATTAAAACGAGTAATCGTGACTGTACCTACCTCTGCAATAAAAAACTTGCCACCTGTGCATCGGTTTGGAAGTCCATTTCATGGCGGAGTTCTCTCCACCGTTCTAATGAATCCCCAATGTAAATGCGGGTCTTGTTTCGTTTCTTCTCGACTTCTCTTCCTCTCGCCTTATATCCCTCCGAGCGTCTTTTCTTCGGTCGTGCCTCAGCCATTTTTCAAAAATAATACACAGTATTCCGCTTACCCACTCTCAGATTCACACTGTACAATCAACTCTGTCTATTATGTGCATGCGCATTAAACCCCACCTCTTCTTGCTGATTGGTTGGCTAAAGTTTGTTATTGTTTTGGTGCATATCCTGTGCCTCTCTTCTGTTTTTTGGTATTGCAGCCTCTATGTTGTCTTTCGAGACCGGGTTTTTTCCCAGTGTATTCAGAGGGCAGACAGCAAGACGATCAAGAGGTTATGCATACGGTTTGAGATAAAAATGAAATCGAGCTAAAATCCTGCAACATTTCATAGAGCACCTTTAAGATTATTTGGTAGATTGGCAAGGTTTACTCTACACTAGTAAGTTCTGGCGTAGTTTAGTTAAACTCAACTCTTGGACATCACAGGCAGGACGGTGTACGAGTTTGCTCTCAGAATAAAGCTTTGTCAGGACCGCCTGTGGTTCTTCATCGATTTATCAGCGAGCTGTATGAGAGCACACAGCGCTCTCCAAGGAGCAAGACAGATCAGAAATGACTTGAAAAGAGTTTAAAGGATGTAGAGAAATGTTTCTGAGACTGAATACCAATTCCCATAATCAAGAGCTGTCTTTTCTTTGTTTTATAATGAGCATTGATTGAATGTGGCGGGGAAAAAAGGGAGGGTAAAAAAAGAGAAGAAAAATCATTTTTCAATTTTCTCTGTGTGACGGAATGTAATTAGACTGTGTGTGAGAAAGACAATACTATAATATTCATCAGGAATGATTAATTTGAAATATGAAGCATGATTCATTTGAAGTCGTTCTCGATTAACGGCCCCTCCGTGGATGGGATTCATATACAAATTTGTGCTGTTTCTGACAGACAAATAGATGAAGAAAGAAAACATATGCTGGATTTGTTATTGTAATTACATATAAGAGATGCCACAGGCATTTCTAGGTCAGAAAAAGGCCTCAGGCAGACCACACATCTACGACTAGCCAGTGAAAGCACGTTCTTCTCTCTGACAACACAAGCTGCTCGACGTTTCTTGGCGTATTTTTTGTCCATTCTCCTGTCCAGCCACTGAATATGATGGTCTTTGAATCAAGAGGTCTGAACCAAATTCAAATTGCGGCCACCTTTCATCCCTGGGGGCATCCGCTGTGGGTGACATCCTGTGAAGAAATGTTTCCAGCTGCTCATGAATTCATTATAGACTCTCAAACACCTCCTCCAGGTGCTGCAGAGATACGGCGCTCGTTGAGATTCTGAAGCCGGTGCGCGCCATCTATCCGGTAGACCTTCCAGCAGCTTGCCAAGGGACTTCATACGATACTGAGGATGGGTAAGAAGCGCTCGGTATGTTTCACTCACCTTGTTATAACCTGACCAGGGGCCATGACTTCCTCCTGGGAGCAGTTGTGAGCCCCTGTCACATGCACTATGTAAACTATAAATGCAGAAGGGCAGATGTGTTGGCGAGAGAGGGATTATTAGAGAGCACAGGCAAGGTCAGACTGCAGACGTGTTCAGTGAGAATGAGATGAGGGGTCTACGGAGGACTGTGCATGGAGGATTCGTGTCGATATTGTACAGGGATGAGATGCTGACATGTTGCACACATGTCGAGAAGGAAAGGATTTCATGGGAGAAAGAATGACAGTGCACACACACGGATGATTTTTGCCAGAAGCACATACTGACTTGTTCCTGACTGTAGAGTGAACTGAATTTGCACGGTTGCTGCTAGTAAACATACATTTAAATAAATAAATAAAATATTTCCGCAAAAAGTAACTGTTGTTGGTATAAAATTAAATTAAGTAATAATAATAAAATAATAAAATAAAATAAATACATAAATGAGTGAATGCAATGCCTTTGATAACTTGATTTTTGTAACACAAATAAATAAATAAATAAACTAAAAAACAAATATATAAGTATAAATAAATAAGTAGTTTTTTTTACAGTAGCTAAAATATACATACATAAAATTGTAATGTAAAAATTGCCTTAATAATATGCACAATTGTTGTAAAAAAAAAGTTATAAAAGATATAATAATTTAATAAGGTGCATATTTGTTGTTGGTAAAAATAAATAAAAAAAGTAAATATGCAAAACATCTTCGAGAAGCTACAAAACTTGTTTTGGTAAATAAGAAACATTTATTTTTATTAGTAAAACTATATGTATATAGTCTTCGTACCTATTAAAGGGACTAATGTGTTTCAAAAATTCCTTTTGGTCTTGTCTTATCTCATCTTGAGTGCAAAGAGAGCCAGGACCGGCGTTGGTGCATGACGGCCCCGATCTCTGCCTCACACCTACGTCAGCTGCACTCAACCCTAGACACACTCACTCCTTTTTTATCAGTGGATTATATGGACATATTGCTCCATTATATGATACAATTCAAATCCTTCTAATACATATGAATTTTTCATTTTAAGGTGATTTATGAGTACTGAAAATATATTAGAGCATTTTGACTGGCACCAGCATTTTATTTTTATTACACTGTCAAAATGTCTGATGACTCAAATGTCTGATGAGGTTCCTATCTGGAGGATATGCATTCATATAACAGATCATTTCCTTTGAACATTTAACATCCATTATTTGTATTACTTTCAGCAGAACATTAATTCCACCTTTCAACTCACAAAGACTCATTGGTCAACATTATGACAAGCTCATGGTTAACTGTCAGCTAGGATATGGGTGTAATCATGGATCATGGAATAAAGGTAATTTTCTGTTGCATTTTCATTTGACGTTTATGAGTATTTCTTCAATTGTGGAAATTTTCATGTCCCAGGGGTTGATTTTTATTAAAATGAAGATATTTTAAGTTTCTGTCTTTGGGTTATATGAAGATCAAATTATTTGAAAGTCTTAAAAGAAACTTTTTTGCTACTTTTCATTGCCTTTTTTCATAGACTTTTTGATAGACCCAAACTTTTAATCTTAAAACATGAAAACAGATGGACAGAATAAACTATGATTAATTTAATACAAAGTGAAAGAATCATAAACCTTTTCAATTCTATTGTGTGAAATTTTTTTACACATAATTTTTACAAATTACCCTCAATTGTGGCATAATTTACATAACAACTTTGCCACAAATAAAGTGAAGAACATGTTTGATATTAAATACAAAAGACAAAATCTGTGTAAATTTTGTATCATATTAAAGCGTTATTTTTTACATATTAAAAAATATAAATATATTATATAGTATTTTACCTTTTTTAATTTTAACTTGCTGTATACAAAATTATGTATTTTTTATTTAGTTATTATAGTACATAAAGTTAAACACACAGTATATATATATATACACAGGTCCTTCTCAAAAAATTAGCATATTGTGATAAAGTTCATTATTTTCTGTAATGTACTGATAAACATT
>JAUYWG010000059.1:8178073-8208419 GCA_034779775.1 Enteromius afrohamiltoni | reverse complement strand
AGGGGGTCTGAATACATTTCTTACCCACTGTTTATATATATATATATATATATATATATATATATATATATACAGTATACATATATATATATATACTGTATACACACACATATTTTATAATGTTTTCATTTACTTTAACATACATATAACTATACATAAAAGTAAACATATAATTATGAAACAATTGAACAAACAAGCTCTAATTTTGCCAAATTATGCAAAGAAATATTCATGTAACATAAAACAAATTAGCAAGACTTCAGATATTCTTCAGAAAGAATCAAATATTTTATACCAGAACTATTTCAACCACTAAAATGTGGTAGAAATGACATTGTGCTGGAAAATATTTAAAAGGGCCAAAGGCTGGAGCAACACCCTTGTCATCAGTCAGCGTGTAGATTGATAACCCAGTTTAGCTGCTTTCCTCAGTCCAAAATACATTCAACATTTACCATGTCATTTCCTCTGGCTGTTTGCCTTTAGACTCTCAGCAACAAACAGAAGAAGTGGGTATGAATGAGCTCAGTGTCTCTGTGGGTGCCGCAGAAGGAAGCAGCACAGACGAGGTGGAGGGCCAACAGCAGGGTGGAGCTGCTCTGGAGTCCCTCTAGACTCTTGCTGCTGAGCTCACGAGGTGTTTCTGGACAGTGACAACAGGCTGGAGCTCATGAAAGAACATATCCATAAGCAATCATTTATATGAAGCCTGTTGCCAGGCTGCAATGTCGTCTCGGGGCAGAGAGTGCCAGTGCTAGGTTATGGTTTTTAGCTGCGGTGCCCTGGCTCCCAGAGTTAAATTACCCCTTCTGGATATTAACAATTGCTTTTCTCCTCCATTTTACAGGGGTTATGTTCTCAAGTTTCTTGAGCTTTAATAAATATATCTTTCTCAAGGTTAGTGCATTTTGTATTTTATTCATGCGGCTCCAACCTGTGACCTCCGTATTCAACGTCTCTCAAAGGACCAATGAAAAACTGAACTCTGTTTTGAAGCAATGAAGAAGACCATTAAAGAAAGTTCTATTCCTAAAAGATTTGGAAAGTTAGAAAGTTCATTTCAGAACCATCATTCGCACTTTAGTATAGTAGTCTGGGTTGAAAAGTCATTTGTTAAACATATGAACAGGAACAGATGGAGGACATATCTCAAGAAACCACCCAGTAGGGTTTCGAATCGGTGTTATGAGCTGCCACAGGTCTTAGGGCTGACATCTCCCTCTGAATGAAGTCCATTTTTCATTACAATGTAGAGCTTTGACATTAAATCAATTCCTAGTTGACACTGTAAAGTATAATATAAGACAGAAGAATAGGTAAATATTCTCAGTTAAGTTCTGTCATTTTTTAAAGGGATGGTTGACTAAAAAAAAATTATTTCATTATTTACTCACCCTCATGTTAAACCTGTTTTATTTTTATTTAAAAAATGCTGATTAATTAACCTTTTTGTTGTGTTTGAGAATACTTTTTCTTTTTGTAACTGACATATTCTGAGGTCTCATTAAAAAGGGTTTTGATAATAGTGTATAAGTCATATGGACCACTTTTATTATGCTTTTATGGTGATTTATTTGCCATTTGGGGCTTGGTACACTAAAACATTTTGTAAAATGTACTGTATAAATTGAAGGAATATTTCCATATTTATTTTTTGCAGATGTTTTACCTCTATTCTAAATTTTACATTGCATTGCCTGAGTGAATGGAAATGTCTGTAAAATTAATAGATAATGTCCTGTGTGCAGATTTATATTTTTTACAGTGTAGCCCAAGTTCCATTACTTTTTCTTTTTTTTTAAAGGCCAGTAAGTATTGGTTTGTGAGTGTATGATTGTGAGAAAATTATGACAGAATTTTCCTTTTTTGGTAAACTATTTCTGGCCAGACTAGATACTCAAGCTACATTCTTCCTTCCAGAAGGCTTGTTTGTCCTGCTGGCTAGCTGTCTTCATGTCACAAAAGCATCCACCAAGCAGCCAGATTGAGATGCCCATGCTTTATCAAACTGACAGGATGAGATGGAACTCGGCTCCAAAAGTTTGGCACGGGAGGGAAGCACAACCCAAAACCCTTCAGCCTGATATACAGACCTTATATCCAGTTTCTGCACTCCCATCACAAGCATCTGATTACTTCTATTCTTTACAAGGTCACAGAAACCCTCTTCCTCCTTGAGGAGAGCAGGAGACTGTAAGTCCTCATTATATTCTCTGTTTCTTCTTAAAACTCTCCACGTGTGGTCTAATCATATTACCCAACTCCTTATTACCGGTGGTATTAGACAGAACATCAGTTCTGATGTAGGGCTTAGAGCTTAGCTCTGTTCCTCAGCATTAGTGCTGAATAACAGGGGGCCTCCTCTACACATTATAGTTGATATGCTTGTCAGTTATGTGCTGTTTTTTTTATTACACTTCAGGTAACCCAGTAGGACTTCAGTTCTTAAGTCACAGTTGTTTTTCTGTGTCTTACACAACCTTTTAACACAGCTATACTTGTGTCATTTTTTAAGAGCAATAAACAGGTGCTGTGAAATAAAAAAAAAGATGCAAGTCTGACATATTTGTTGAAAACATGCTTAAAAATATTAATACATTATTACATAAGTAACAAATAAACTATATATAATGTAAATGCATTTAAAAATGTGTGTTTGATTATTGTTTTTTATATTAGCAACACAATCTAATAACTACTTTATGTTTTACTAAATTGGTGGCAAATATGTGTGAATTCAGATTCGTATGTTTTCATAAAATAATGGCCCATGCACCTTCATACTTATATAAAAAATACTTTGCTCACCAAATCATGTTGATAATACTACTTATTTAAAATCTTTATTCTATATTATACAATTATATTACATATTATGTATTAATTTGACTTCAACAAAGTTACATTTAAGAAGATAAAACTTAAAATAAATTGTCCAATGCCTTCATGCATGTTAAACATCCACAGAAAGAAGCAAATGTAACACATAGCCATTTTAAAAATAAATCTCATTAGGGATTACTACCCTTAAGTAAAACAATTTCCAGTTATACGCAGTAAAAAGCAACAGGACTAAAGAGCAGAGGGAAAAAAATGGGCAGCTCCAAAGAACCTGACAGATAGCTGACAGCAGCAAGCCAAGAGACTAGATGCTTCAGCACAAATCCAAAGGCACAATAGACTGGCAATTTAATGAAATAATGAAAAATTAATAGAAGTCGCTTCAGGTTATCATGCCTGAGCTCTAGCGGCTGTTAAATGAGGTGAGTTTCCAGAACGGCTGATGGAGTCTGTACCTGACTACAGTGGGAAAAGCGAGACGATAAGCAAAATTAAACTAATAGAGCAGCTCTGCTGTGAGCAGAAACCTGCTGCTGTTTTCTTACCGCTGCATTAATTAGTCTGACCTTCTACTCATTACTGCCAGTGTGTTTCAGCTAAAGCAGCATTAAAGAGCCCCTCAGCAAGTGTGCTTAATATAACTTGCTATCTACTTGCAAGTGGGAGAAGGGCATTTTTAACCAAAACAACAAGTTATGGCACATTAAACAGTGCAGAAATAAGAGACGAAAACATACATTAACAAGTATTTATGCAAAATTTAGTTTAGTAATTTTGCGCATAATTCGTATAATTGAGATGCTCACCAGATGTGCTCAGAGAAGATTGTCCAGGACATTACAGAATCAGCGTGCTCCAATAAGTTGACCAATAAACCCGTTATTGAGCATATAAGCTCCTCTGTGAAACTAAAAATATGACATCATAACCAATGAATGCCTCATCAGAGGGATATAACCTTATTAGCAATTAGAGGTATTTGTAATATGTAAAGCCTGGTTTTAGCACATATACACTTCATGAACTGAAATGTACATTATCAACTTATTGCAAGCTTATGAGTAAAGCATTTTTGTGTAGGAACTGAGAGACATGTAAATTGGATTAATACATTTATTATACTGTACCTTCAATATAATATATTTACTACTGTTAATCCAACTTAAGTCTCACAACCAGAACTCACTCAGACTTAAACTGTGTCAGAACAAATTAATCTTGTACGTAATGGCTTACAATCATCCAGAAATTCAGACACCTTTTAGTATTTGTATTTGTTCTTTCAGTCCACTGAACACAGAGTGCAAGTACCCTACTCAGTTGAGCTTTTGCGCATCTTGTGATTGAATGATTTAAACTATTTTGAATGTTTAAATCGGCATGGCAATGATAAGCTTTCGTGAAGACACCCAGCAGTGGTCCCCCAGCGAAGGGCCCCCCCTCAGTTTTGGGCCCCTATAATTGTCACTACCTTTCTCCCCACTAGCGACGGCCCTCCTCACAACCAAATTATATGTTTTTCCGAGATGGCTAATTCGTGCGAATCACCTCAATTTTGTAAGATTTTGTACAATTTGTATTAATTCCAGTAACGGGTAGGTTTAGGGATTGGGTTAGGATGAATTTGTACAAGTAAGGTCGTACGAACTAGTCACCTCATAAAATATTTGCCTTGGGATCGGGTTGGTTAAGCCCAAATTAACATAAGACTAAAATGTCAAAAAGATTAAAACAGCTAAATAAATCAAATAAATAACAATATACCATTTTAAATGGGGTCAGTAAAATTGTATTAATGTTTTTGAGGGAAAAAAAGGCTGCACTTATTTGAACCATAATATAGCGCAAAATATAATATTGTGAAATATAATTATTAGGTAACCATTAAAAAATAAGATATTATCTATGTTAATATATATATATATATATATATATATATTTTAATTGAAATTTATTCCTTTAATGGCAGATACATTTTCCAGTATTCAGTGTCAAATGATCCTACAGAAATCAGTTTAATATGCTGGTGCTCAATAAGTATTTTTTCATTACATATAGTGATATTTTTTTAGGATTCGTTGATGAACAGGAAATTCAAAAGAACAGTATATCTTTAATTTGATTTATTTGGTTAGTCACTTTTGATCAAAAGAATGTCCTTGCTGAATTATAATATGATTTAATTCTTTTTTTATCTTATTTGATCTTTTTATCAAATAAGATAAAAAAGATCAACTTTATTTTATGCATACATGTATATTAGAAAATACAGGAGATTGGTAGAGATTTTTATTGTTTTAAATTTATGCACATGTAAATATTTTCACATTTTAGTGGCTGTCAATACAAAAATACGTAAGTTTTCTACCTACGATGAGCTGTTTTTTGCAACTATTATTAATAAGACAATGGAAAGATTGTTGAACGATAGACTGGGTGGTTCAGGAAATAAAACAACACACCAGCGCCACAACACACACGCCACCCACCTCAGACGAGACATTGTTTTCAAAGATTGCTATTGATTATTGCAGGGTGAAACCACCAGTTTGTCAGGCTGATTTAATAAAGATGTGAGCATTCAGCGCTCTCTAAACACTCTTGAAGTGTAAAATATTATGTTTGAGTTCAATCAGATTTTTATCAAACACAAACTACAGCGAGATTGACGCATTTCCTGTTTATATTGAAAACCACAAATTAGCAGACAGAAGAGCAGGACTCCGACGGCATAAAAAAACAGCACCAAAGATCTGTCGAAACCTATTATAACTTCAGAGCATGCACGTTTTATGATGTGTTTTCATATCACACAAA
Organism: Enteromius afrohamiltoni; assembly: GCA_034779775.1. NCBI lineage: Eukaryota > Metazoa > Chordata > Actinopteri > Cypriniformes > Cyprinidae > Enteromius > Enteromius afrohamiltoni. Next base: position 8,202,761 of record JAUYWG010000059.1, on the reverse strand, counting down.
CCTGGTGAGGCAGGATGTCTCTCTGCACTGAGAGAATAAGAGCCCGAGTTCACTAATGTCAACAAACCTCGACCGTCAACACAGCAGGGATGCAGGAGTCAGCCAGCGAACAGGCCAAACATCATATTACCATACCATAAAGATTAGCCAGAAAGCAGACGGATGTGTTTTCTGTATCCCAGCCTCTGTCATAACAGCGCCCACATGGAGAGATTCAATCACGTCTGATTCTGTTAATGTGAGAGCAGCCAAAGCTGGGCCTGATTACTTCTCCAAACAAATCACCTGAACTCCGCATCCACGACGGCCGACTCGTGCACCAATCCACTTACATTCCACACCTCGTAAACCTTTCATAGTATATTAGGAGGTAGTCATAACTGTGGCAATCATCCCCCCGGAGGATGTTAACCGCTCCAACTGGAACGAAACGCTTCTGATAACACAAAGTAATTTGACTGGCATTTCGGAGTGTGTCCATAGCTGTTCATTACACGGCAGGCAAATGACTTCAAATACGCTTAATCTTCAGCGCATTTATGTTCTCTATAATGTAATTTAAATGAGTGATACACACTCAGTAGTGCTTTTTGGATGGGATTAGTTTTCTGCACAATGTTTCAGTTAGAATTATTAACAGGACGTCTGCGATTTCATGAAGTGATTCAAACAGAACTGGCATCTGTTTGGACGCATCACAAAAATTATGAAATATTTGCATAATTAAATGAGATATTAATTAAGGTAAGGATCAGAGTTGATGTTATCAGCCTCTTTCAACTGATTTCATTTCACATTTTAAATTGGAGGGATGCAGCAACTTATTTTATCCAGAAAATTGGCTAAATCCATAATATATTCTGTTTAAAAGTTATATACACAAACATACAGTATATATTTTTAAATATGTACATGTATTTACATGTTTATAGTTATATTCATTGAATTTATATTTTATGAATAAATATGTAATATATAAACATTTTTCTGAAATATAATAATAAATAATATACACTGCACACGTTATTTAAATAAAAACTTTTATTTTGAATGCAATTTATCACGATCAATCAGTTGACAGCACTGATAGTTTTTAATAATATTTTGAATACATTTTCATTTGTATATTTTCCCTTTTAATTTAAAAGTTTAGTCATTTTGCTGTGTTTTTATTAATTATGTGTGTACACAAAAACAGCATGTTTCTGCTTCTGCTCAAAATATATGTAATAAATGAAGCCCAGCCTCACAGCAATTCATACATATTTTACGAGGTGGCTAATTTGTACGACCTCACCTGTACGAATTCATAAGTTTTTTTGCTAAATCGTATGTATTTTACGAGTTGTCAATTCATATGAATTAGTATGAATGACATACACCTAACCCCGCCCCTAAACCTACCCTTCACTGGGGTTTAGACAAATCATACAAAATCATACGAGTATGAATTTGTATGTATTAGCCCAAATTTTTAGCGTGAGACTATGTGTTACATAAATTATATGTGGGGTATTTTGAGCTGAAACTACAGACACATTCTGGACTATTTAGATTATTTAAAATAACAATTATATATGTAGAATTAGTTCATTTTAGTTGTAGTTAATTCTAAGAAATCGAGACTAGATTAGAGGGGGGGTTGGGGGTGTGTCTGTGATAGTCTGTGATCCATTTAGGGTTGCAGCTATCAAATATTTTAGTAATCTAGTTATCTACAAAAAAAAAAAAAAAAAAAAAAAGAGATAACGATTAATTGAGTAATCGGATAAAAAATTGTTGCTTTATTAAAGAGCAATATTAAATATTTTATTTATTGATGACATTTATTAATTTTTTTATATTAATATTAGGTAAAATATTATCATACAGTAAGTTCATGGCTGTGCATTTATAAACCCTTTTCATTGCAATCAAACTAAAATTACCACACCTGTTGTTTTGACCACATTAGCCTTTTTTAGCATTAGCTTACATTTAAATTGAATTACTATTTTGATCAGTGGCGGTTCTAGACAACTTTTACTACGGGGGCCAAGAAGGGGCCAGTGTTCAGCCAGAGGGGCACATTAAAAAATTACTTTATTACTTTATTAAACTTTATTTTACTTTAAAATCATACAAACATTTATTTTGTACAAGAGTAAGTGCAGGTGCAAAAGAGGTAGGGCCATAAAAAAATGATAAGGGTAACAAAGATTAACAAATACAGTAACAAATATAAAAGTGTTACCAAGTTTTTAAACATCTCGAGACCAGCCATTTCCAAACTTGATTTCAAGATCAGTGTGAAAAACAAAAGTAACTACAGTTATGTGCAAGAATAAGTCACTCACACGATTAAATTGTTTTGCTTACTTTCGACTCTTGCAACAGAAGAAATTAAATCGTAGCCCCACTATCCAAGAGTGGTTCTAGCCGTTGCTGCGCTCTCATTTACCGAGCAGCACCACAGTGTTTGGGTGCGGCGCTCTAATTTCCCCATGTAGAACGACGCGTAGCATTAGTGTCGCTCGTTTGTAAAATCATAATAAATTCATACTTTATTTGGTCAGCACACGGGGGCCACAGGGGTGGCCAGGGATATGTCTACAGAGGCACGGGCCTCCCTAGTCCTCCGTGTAGAACCGCCACTGATTTTGATGCTCTCTCCGGCAGCAGTGTAACGGTAACGGTCTCCAAATCCGTTGTGGTTTATCCCTTTCATAATTAACGTACATAATTTAACAGCCCCCATCTCGATTAACAATTGCATTGATTTAACGCTACACTAAATTTACCTGGTCTCGGGTGACAGTCCTCCGGTCTCCGAGTACGAAGTGCTCATCGCCATTGTCATTGCTCCCTTCTATTACGCAGCCCGCACTAGTCCGCGCTCGCGCCCTCAAATCAAAACACTGCCTCTCCTTCCTCTTTGTGGGTGACGTAAGCATAAGTGCATTGTCACAATGCAAAAATCATTGCGAAAAAACGCGACATGAACTATAAAATTAATTAACAGAGGCTTCAAAGCAGAGGATTGCCTTGATCATTTTTGTAATTGAGTTACTCAAGGAAACGTTTCAGCCGTATATCTATTTATATTTAGGGTGGACATAATGTGCACACTGCATGTGCTTTATAAAGATATAATGATGCACAGCAGGAAGAATATAATAGAGACATTTGAAAAATTATTTATTCATGCCTAATTCTCATTAAATATTGCCTATCCGTAGGGAAAATTTATAGACAAGTGATTAAGATATAAATCTGTTGAACACAGACATTTTAAATGCCATTGCATAATAAGACAAGGACTTGACACAACCAGCCTGAGAAATGAGCCTCCTCATTAGCAAAATAAAAGAGCTGACATGATGAAGTGTTATATTAAAATAATGGTTTTATTGTTCCATTTTTACAACTGGACTGACATTTATCAAAAGGTCGCAGACAAAAGTGAAATGCTGTGATGTTCAAGGAGAGCCAGAGGTCGAGGAGAATTCAATAATTGGGCATTAAATGCTTGAAATGCTTTAGTCTCGCCAGCAAACCGCAACTGTATAACTACAACAAATGTCACAAAAAGTCTCATATTTAGTCTCCTACGGCCTCTCTGTCGCTCACACGACAGTGCTGGACGACAACGACGGGCTGTTTGTCATGAAAATCTGTAACGACCAGAGACAGTCAACAGCATTTACGGACCCACAGGCATCCTAACAAGTCTGTGCATTGTTATCATCTGTTTGCCGAACTGACCCAAAGAACGGCTCTGTCAAAAGATAAACCCTAATTACTTTGGCTATCAGTCTTTTTCTGTTTGTCCACATTCTCCTGGGCTTTTCTATTCAATCTAATTGAACAAAAGCACCATATGTAAAGGCCATAAACATGTCCTCTGAGAACACGCTCAGGCCTAATGGTGAGCTAAACGGCTCCCTTGTAGCTCATTAAGTGCTTAACAGCCAAAACCAGAATATAACGAGAATAAAGGATGCCTTCAATCTAAATCGAGCACAAGTGAAAATACATCTCTGCTGTAACTCACGGTCCAGTTCAATTATATGGCCGAACAATTGAGCTCTAATGGTCCATCCAGAGAAACTACTATGTAATTCTTGTTCTAAAATGAGGTCAGGCAGGTAATAATGATTTTAGCGTGTTCATTACTAAATTAATAATTAATTTTCAGTGATATTTCAAGTAATTCTAACGAAGTTATAGGTTGATAAATACATATCTAATTTTTATCAGTCAGTAAAGCGTTTTGGTGCTACGTGCACTTTTATAAGCTGTTTGGACTGAAATGTGTGTTGGGAGTGTGTGTACACAACCACCCTACAATGATAAAGATCTACCAGTAGTTTTCTTTTAATTTAATAAAAATAAGTTGCCCTTTCTGAAATTAAGCCATTCTCAAATGCATGTCGGTGGCATCACACCGACAGAGGCCACTCCCACAATTGTTGATTGACAGCAGCGTGTCACACAGACTGAACTGGTGTCTTACCTCAGACCCGCCCTGAGTGAGCCGTCATCAGGCCGAGACGCAGAGACAAGCAAGACTATGAATAAGGCTAAAAAAAGATCCTCTGAGAGTGCCTCGGAAAAGAGGGGCGGGGTCAGCGGAGCTGGTGAAAATTTAATGGGAAAGCACACACAACGGAGTGATTTCTAAAGAGCTGTTTTTGACAGGGTAAAATTAGCATTTTTTTAAACTATCTTTAAGAAATTTTAAAACAAACTATATTACAAACTTTACATTAAGACCCTAAAGGACTATAAAGATAACAATAACTATATTTGCGTCAACACCAGCGAGCTATATCGTCTGTTTAGTATAAGCTCAACCGCGTCTGCCACTTTAAATTCTCAAGCGCGTGATAGCAGGATTGATTCTGATAGGCTGCCAATGTTTCTATCGTTCATCAGCTGGAAAAATATCATTCTGAAAATGATTTCAGCTATATCGTTTCTCTGTGCCTTTATCGTTATAGTTGTGGTGTGGACTTTGCTATTTTTTTACATTAAGAACGATTTTTAAAACTATACCTTAATCATTATCTTTATAGTTCTAGTGCTTGGTGTGAGCAGGGCTTTACAAAGGCATTCATCTAAACTGCGGTAATATTGTTATAAATCAAATTTTGCCACCAGATCATATTTGGTGGTATTTGTACAGCTGATATGTAATTTATTTTGATTTAAATTATTATTGTTAAGCACTTCGTGACCTTTGAATGGTGCTATTTAAATACATTTTACTTATGTACAAATCAAAAAGTGGCATTATAATGCAGTCATTGCAATCCTTGCAGTCCATACCAAATGCTAAATTCTGAGAACAACAAAAGAAAAAGGAAAAGCGTTGCAACTTGGTAGTACTTCATCCGATTTGCCCAGAAAATATATTCTATATATTCTGATGATATCAGAGCTTTAATGCTTTTTACACAATCTTCATAATTTACAGAAGCAACCAACCACACTGCACAGAACAGCGTGCCACCAGTGTTTCCTTCCGGAGGGAGTTGGAGTGGCCATACTGGAACGAGCTAGTTGGTGATAAGCTTTCATTAATGCTGAGCAGTTCAGCGGGGTTTGTCAAGCAGGGGATAAAAAGTGATCAGATGCAATTAGGCATCAGGAGAGCTCCGGTAATTGTATAATTTTTATCGTCAGCATGCTTTATTGCCCCACGTCTCTGAAAAGCAAGAGTCTGCAAATTACTGCATTAGAGCCGGTACTCATCTCATGGCCTGCATACTGCTTGCTTATTAAAGTACCGTCAGTGCAGCCACTCAGCAGGCACAGTTGATGAATCACCAGCAAATCACCTCCCTTTGCCCTGCTCCTTCATCTCCATGCAGATTCCATCTCCTTTCCTAAACAATCCAGCTGTTTCTGTCTTTTCCCCCTCAAGCCTGTTCTCCACATGATACCGGGCAGCATAAAGCGGCAAACATGCGATAAACTGCTGTTTCTCCACAGTGACAACCGAGGAGGTCGATAATGACCTCCAATGCCAGTTGCTTTGCAAAACTGAAATCTACTTACTTTAATATAAAAAAATAAATAAATATACCTATGGCTTCCAAGATTTCTCATTCGTTTTGCTGGAAAACAACGCAATATTTAAACCGGTTGACAGTAAATCACTAAGGCAGTTATCGCTCTCTTGTGTGCCATCACAGTCCAGATTCAGCAGGTAGCAAAAATGTGCAGTTTTTATTTTCCTCTGATGCAATTGCCAAAACAACTTAAAAGGTTTGTTTTCGCCATCTATTAAACTGAAGTGTCAAACACCAGATGCTTTGTGCAAATATATTGTAAAATTAGTAACATACAAGGATTTTGTTTTCCAAAAATCAACAGCATTTGCTTCTTTTGAGTGCGTTATTAATATCCCAATGAAATGTAAAAAGCAACATATATTTTGTCCCATATTGCGACATACATTTCGGTTTGAATCATTGGTTGTTGACATATGTTTCGCTCAAAATGTATCAAGGTGATTAAATATTAAGAGGTTAAAAAACATGTGCACGGATTAACAAAAATTGCATTTAAAAATATATAGGGGGAATTTCATTTCATGCCAACTTAAAGTGATAAAGTCAGTTACTATGTGCTGGTATTGTATTAAACTCGGTAAAAAGTAAGATCACTAAATGATCTACTTTCGTGTTCTGCAGAGAAAAACTATAAGTCAAAGTAAATAAATGTTCACAGAACTTAAATTTTAAGTGAACTATTCCCTTAAAAACATATAAACAATAAAGACATTCAGAAGACAGGGCAATTTTTAAAGAAAAATGCTTACTTGGACCCAACATCTGGTGTAGTTCCAACATCTACCAGCAGGGGCAAACGGAGGCAGTGTTAATCAACCAAATCTTGAGCCCTGGTGATAGCAACTACAATGTCGAGTTACATTGTTTCTAGTGACATGTAATACTTCTAATCCAGTCCTAAGGGATCAACCAAACGGTGTCCCCACAAGGGGGCAAGTGCACGAGAAACCCAGTCTGGACGGTGACTCATAACTTTATGAAAATAGGCAGCGGGGAGACCTGGGGAGAGGAAATGAGATTTCCTCAGTCTGTCACCGGATAGACAGGGTCGCTGAGAGGAGAGCGGGGTTATGTTTTATGAGGCTTTCTTTTTCTCCAGCTTTCATCGCTCATGTGTCACTGTTGAAGGAGTTCATAAGAGCTGCGGCTTCTGAGTCTAATGTCCCATACACTGCCCTCCGCTTCCAGTAATCCTTGGGCCATCTGTCCAAATCCAACCAAATGCTGAATCAATCTTGGGTTTGTTTAACGTGTTTTTGATCGATATAAACAATGGTACTGAAAGTCCCCTCCTTCTCTCACCGTTTTGTTTGTTCTGGCACAATTCAGTGCAACAATGTGTTACTCATATGGAGAGATTGAGTAAGTGCACGGGGGGGAACGCGAAATTCATCCCCCACAAAAACTGCCTGAATTCCCACCATATAAAACAGAGCTTTCATTTTGATTTCCATCCTGTCAGAGGAAAGAGCTATGGTGTTATTTCCACATTCGACTTTTCCCTTGGATTTCTGTTTTGGATGAACAGCAAACTCTTTTTATTTTTTGGGGCGAAATTAGCTCAAAGAGCAATGTCTGCAGGTGCTGGCTCCCGCTGACAATGACAGGCCATTTCATCTTACGCACTCCTGCACGTTCCTTGCAGTGGATGAAAGCATCATTTTCGACGGCCATCCATTTGCTCCGAGCCCTGCATGGTAAGCACACCACTAAAAGGCTCTTGAAAACATTAGAGCAAATCAGAATCAATCTGTTTGTTTACTCTGGGTATGACAAACATGAAATCTGGTTTCCAAGCAGTGGGATATTTTTAAATGTATTTGTCCTCAACAAATAACAATGTCGTGGTTACCTGGAGGGAAGATTTCCCTGAAAACACATTATGAATATCCAAACTAAAATTTCAGATGGCAAGTAATTACATCAATATAAAACTGCCCTATACTCTTCAAAATGTCAAATATTTGCCATTAAAAATGTGTCTAGACAAAATTGCGCCATAGACATGTTTTATAATCATATAAATAATGAAGTAATCAAATAATCCTACGGCATGTTTACTTGCATTAAAGGTCAAAAATAACATTTAAAAAAATGCATTCTTTTTCAACCCACATCTGTAACTATGGAATTGAATAATACATTATTTTACATTGTTATTTCTGTTTGCTTGTTATATAAACACTGATATACGAAATTGGATTGAGAAGAGCCAGGCTGTTTATACAGTCATATAAAGCGACCGCAAGCTTGCAAACATGCGATTAAGAACATTCTTCACACATTTTATATCTCGATCTTGCATTTGACCTTGTGTGAACATGCCACAGGACAATAAAGCTGTGCATAATAAAATGTAGACATCATTAGTCATGTCTGCTTTAATGAATCTACAGTTTATAGTTTGTGCACAGCAATGTCAAACAAAAGAAAAAACCCAATTTGACTTCGATTACTACAGGATTGAACAAAAATCAGCCGCAGCATAAACAGACCTACAGCTGTTTGGCTTTGCTAAATACTATATAAATGACAGTCTGGGGTTACACGACATCATCAGTCATTAAAAGAAAATGACCAATTATGTGACCGCTCGCAGACATCAAAGAAACGATTCATGCGAGAGTTCATCGCTTTCTCGTTATTGAGCTGAACCTGTCCTGTGATTTTTCTCATTTCAGCAAATGAATCATTTGCGCAGATGTTTCATGCCAATATACATCTGCAGAATCTTTCTTCACGAGAACAATGTAAGTCAACAGACCTGAAACATCGCTTTCAAAAGGTATACGTCTGTTATGTAAATTGAATCAAACTGTTTCTGATGGTCTCATAACAAGTCATCTTCACCATGCACATATTCTCCATTCAGCAGTCAAGCGACTATAAAATTGACAGCTGGTTTCCAATCTTGCATTCATATATTGATAGCATATATAGCCAACTATATTTGTTTCAATCCTTTGTTTACAACATCCTTATTTCAGATGAAATGTGAATAGCCCACATTAGCATTTAATCAGTTACTCTGATTCATTCGACAAAATCACTATCTTAAGGTTTAAATCCAATGACATAACTGAATATATTAAAAACTCAAAAATGGTTCTTATTAGATAATTATAGATTGTAATATATATTACGCTTTCTTCAATGTATTTAGCAACCTTTTTCACATAAGCTTTTATTGCTAAAGCATGCCTGTGTCATACTTCATTATATCTTGCATTTATCTGCATTTTATTGTTGGTTATTGTATGCATCTTTACAGTTTTTGGTGAGCAGGGCACAGATTAATTCTGCTTGAAAATAACACACCACCTACACTAAACCTAACCGATAGTGTTAGCAAAAGCAAATGCGATAAAGACAAATTTGCTGAAGCAACCGTTTCATTTTAGCTTGTTTATTGTGACTCGAGTTTCATGGGACTCATACCAGGGGCCTGTTTCATAAAACAAGTTAAGCCGGGTTTGTTTCAGTTAGTCTGATTTATTGTCGGTTCATTTGATTTAAGATAATTCAGAACTAAGCCTGGCTTGTTTGGTAAACTTGTTTTATGACACAGCCCCAGGTGAGCGGTTATGCACATTTACTTTAATCACAAAAGCCAAACTTAAGGAGCTGGATGTCTGATATAAAAGGTCAGAAATGTATTTGTTTCTTTTTTATATGTATGCATAAGTACATTTTTGGAGTTTTGCAAAAGCATAGAAAGAGGCACATTTTTCCTCTGAATCCAGGGTTGCTTTTTGTTTGTAACTTGTAGTGCAGCTAATTATTTTTAAATTCACCAGCTAACTAGTTTAAATTCACTGCAGAAATATTCTGACTGACAGTAAAATTTGTACTAATGTTCTTTTTATGTTCTTTCCACCCTGAATCGAATCCATAAGGCACATACAGAATTTACATATTGGTACAGTACTTATTCAATGTATTACAGCTTCATAATTCACTTAAATAACCTTGAAATAATGAACAAACTGGTTTTGCTACATAAATGCTGGAATAAACTCTCTTTGCATGTGTACCATAAAAAATAAAGAATTTTTTCCACCACCGCAACCCAAACGCTAAAAGCTCAACCTCAAGAAATCAATGAATATCATTTTCATATTTCTCTGTGAAAATGTTTGTGGTGATGCCAAGCATGGATGTGCAAACATCCTGTGAGCCTCCATTTGATGGGGAATAATGATGGTGTTAAGCAGCTGCGATTTTGCATAGGCTTGTTTGACTTGAAAACTTCCCAAGGAGTCAAAGGCAGTCATCGAAAGCAGCAGTTCTACGCTCTTCTCCCCTTAGACTGAGCGGTAATTACTATTGCAGCCCAAGCCACATCCCAGACAAAACAGAGAGAGAAAGAGGTGAAGAGAGAGGCAGGGAGCTGTAATACGAACTGCTGTCTCTTTACTCATTTCAATTAAACAGTCATCATTAGCATGAGCCACGCTCTCCTGTGGATTCCCATTTACTTTGTTTATCTGGAGTCACGCACATAAAGATACACACCGTACATTTCAGTATCAACATTTCATTTTAGCTTTTAACTACAACTCACAGCTATTCAGTCTTCAAGCATATTTTCAGGTCAACTAGCTTATATGAGTTTGAGTACCTCTTTTTTTGGGAGGCAAAAACATGTTGCATCTTTTACACTGAAAACCCTAGGGAGGTACAAAAATCTCCAAAGTCATTGTTGCCCACTGTGATAGGAGATCTTAGTGATCAGATATCAAATGTCCACCTGGACAAATCATTCTCTACACTAGCCATTCACCATGTCAGTAAAAAATAAATAAACAATGATCATTTGGCTAACATACCATCTTAAAGTGCCTCTATTATGGGTTATGAAAGGTAATTATTTTGCTTTTGGGAGTCCAAAACAACAAGCTGACATGCATGCAAGGTCAAAAACCACTTTCATTTTCTTATAACAGGCATTTATTTTTATCTCATTTGTTTAACGATTTCCACACAATTCGTTCAGATTTCATCATTCGATTTTAATACTCAAAGGTCGGCACCTAGTGGCAAAAAATTAATTTGCATTTTCATTCAGACCAACAAGCGGGCGAGGAAATATAATGTTTCCTAAAATGCCTTGCGACTTTACACATGGGACACTTTCAGAACAAAAACCTTGCACAATGTTTTTATTCACTTAGTGCTAACATGCAACATGAAAGGTCATTTTTAAAAATCCATAAGGACACTTTAAAGCTACATTTCTTCACTTGCAGCCCTCCAGCGGTCTTCCAAAAGAACTTTGTTTTGGTTGTGCTCTGTCATTGCAGAGATAAATGCAGTGTAGATATGGATAAACGGCAATTTAGCAAAGCAGATGAACAAATAAATATTTCCTGTAGTTATGCCAACACAAACCTTCAGCTTCACAAACTACACAAATAAGCCAGAAGTACTTTTTTTGTCATTGCCATTCCAGCAGCTCTCTAACACAGTATAAATCATTCGTATAGGTTTATTCATAGAGGTTCAGCATTTCTACAGCTTTACTAGGTGAGAAAAACTTTTTTGATGTAATGCACATCAGACATTCTATTAATATGTAACTACATGTCGGCTACAAGTCAACTAATTCTTTTTCATTTGCAACTACAAGTCTATTAACTCTAAGAGTAGACTGTTAGGGTAGGTTTAGGGTTAGTAGAATAAGTAGACATATACTGGCAAAGTAAGAAAATTAAACTCTTTATTTACTATATTTACTATTCATATTCCGGTGATAATTCACTACAATATAAGGCTGCACTGCACTTTAACAATGCTACAAGACCGAATTCTACTACAAGCAACCTAAATGTTTGTTAATGGTTCACTAAGAGAACTTCCACAGGCTTCCACATCTTATGTTCACAACTTGACCCCCACAGATCTTATGTTTTCAGTTACGCTACATTCCTCATCCACTCTCCACATCACATCAACAAATTCAGGTATCGTACGTCCAAGCTCTGTAGAAGTTTTCACAAACAAAATGAAGATGAATAAATGAAATTCCCTTCTGAGCATTCCAGCAACCCCTCATCACCCACTAGAACCATTACATTGGCCTTTACACGGTCATGGAAAGTTCTGGCATAGTCTCAGGACATTAATAATAACATAATCATTTAAGGCAGATATTCACATCCCCCAGGCCAAAGCGGTCATACATATGCATGCAAAACAAATAGTCCTTGACCTACAGCTCACAGATTGTTTGTTGCTAAAAATCACATCTCCAATGAAATATTCATAGCTGTCACATGCCTACACATATCTTATTATTGCACAACACTGCTTATGCATAGTTAAAATAAAGTAGATATGTACGCGGTTGCAAAAAGAGCCGCTGAACTAGCAACTTAGTGTAGAACGAGCTCCATGCCAGCAAGAACAACCGTCCCAACCCTCAAAAGAACCAAGAGGTCGGTGCCTGGTGATAAAATGTGGCATAGGTTATTTCTGACGGTAAACACATTAAGATAAAGCAGCATGCTGAAGGGCCTTCTGGGTGTCTACCGTGGAGAGTGTGAACTAATTAAACAGCTCTACAGAGCTGTGTTTGGACTGCACTTCCATAACCTGTCAGGGCCGTGTTGTATCACACCACAGGGAGATCAGCAGTTGACTAAAAGAGAATCACCTGAGGACATTTATCCACATCCAGTAGGCTGGATGACATGTTTGGGCTGGGGTAGGTCAGACCACACGCTGTCTGTGCCCCAAAAAGACAGAAACCGAATGGAATACAGATGATCTCTGGTGACCTGCCTGTGTTCTAATGAAAAGGAATACATAATTTGCACATTTCAAACAGTTCTGTGCTGGAAACCCAACTCTGTGGTGCTGGAATATTAATATTTTGATAAGTCATCTCTGGAAATGTTCCAAACAAGGTTAGTCATTTCATCACAATGGCAGAGCACTGATGTGAACCTTAAAGAACAGGGTTTTTTTTCTTGAGATATTGCACGTTTGAATGCCACCATGGAAACCAGAGCAGGAACATTAAGATAAAAAAATAAAACAAACGATAGGATCGATAAAACGAAAGATAAACAGGTGTGCTTGAAGACGACAGCTAATTACAGCGTTGTGTTTTGTTTCCATTGCTCTTTTTCATGTATTTTAGCACATGTTGGGAAGGCTTTAGGTGAATGTAGAGTAAAACCAACTTAATACTCCTCTGAAATATGAAATGCAGATACTCATTATAACATTACTCATTTAGGCAATATCACAGGCAAAAATGTTTGTACAGTCATGCTAATATTCAGAATCCGCAAGCATTATATTAGTACAATACAATAGGTCAATAAACAAAAAGTTCATATTGTTACATGGTAATATTGCCAGTTATTTTGTTTTTGCTGGGATCTCTATAATTTCAAACTCTAAGCACCACACAGCTGTGTTTAGTTCTTGAACTTCCCCAATCAATCAGTTTCGAACAAATCAGCTGAATGAATGATTCAAGCATAATGGTCCAGTAAAAGATTAAATGACTCACACACTTTGTTTATTTCTATATGAATGAGTCTTTCAAACAAATCATTTGAACAAACGATTCAGTGAATCACTCAAAGACTGTCACGTGTTTTAAATCAATGGATGATTTAATGACTCACTTGCAAGGTTCATTTCTGCATGAATCGGGTTACAAATATATAGTTTTTGGGTCACCATTGACTCCCATAGTATTTTTTTTTTCTACTATGAAAGTCAATGGTGACCCAAAACAGCATGGTTAAAAACTTTCTTCAAAATGTCTTCCTTTGTGTTCTGCAGAACACAGAAATTCATACAGATTTGGAACTACTCGAGGGCCAGTAAATGATGACAGAATATTTGGGTGAACTATTCTTTAATGACACACTCTAAAAACTACAAAACTAAACATCCCACCACTGATGCAAAGACTAACATACATGCTAAGTTTTACATTTGCTGTCTTTAGGACCTTGATTTTTCATAGTTCCCAAGTTTGTTTGATTGAAATCTGATTTAGCCACTAGTTTTATTGCCTCTGATCATCTCGTGCATGCTGCTATATATTACTTGTTGCTCAAATATATTTAACATAGTAGACCAAATCAATACCAAGAAGGCCAAATTGTGATGGATGCACTTTGTGCTGACACAGAGCTCTAAACTCAGTGGGATAGAGAGCTTTGAGCTCCCATAGCTACTGAATTAATAATGAACATGGGTACTGCTGATTGGCCCCTTCTTTCCCTGCAGGGTAAAAGCAGCCCATGTCTCAAAGCCTTGATTGATTAGCTGCTTATTATTAATAGATATAGGTTAAGACTTTGATATGACCAGCCTGTGTGAAAACATCAAATGTGTGTAAAAATAGTACAAATATATGCATATTGCAGTATGTATAATCAATTCAGAGTACGCAGAGTCAAAAATAGAGTTTGCCTCATAGTAAACAACTGTACTGTGAAGTAGAATTCCATTGTGAGATATGAATAAAACTGAGTCTCAAAAGTAGCATGTAGTTTATCAGACTCTGTTTCCCTAGTTGATAAGTCTCTGCAGTGCATGCTCTTCAAGATTCAAGGTTGCTAAAGGCTATAGCCTTAAAGCCCTAATCAATATGTTGGAATTGACTCTTTGAGCTCAACACCTATTTACCGTGGAGTACAACCTTGAGACACCACAAAAAAAAAAAACGGAGTGAGAGGGAATTTAGGCTCTAGTGCAGCTGTCCAGTTACAGTACAGGACCCAAGGGAGGACATGAATTGTAATGGACTAGAGCAAAACCGGTATAGATGAAAGCAAATTGAGGTGATTTTGTACCTTTTTGATGTTTTATTAACACACAGAATTTTAATAGCAATAAGTTAAAATAAAAACTAAAATTTTCCCCCTTGAATGCACATACACACACACACACACATTATTTACAGTGTATATAAATTGAATGACAGGACTGAAGATCAGAGTGAGAGACGTGAAAGCGTACTATAAGTTATATCATTGCGTCTATGAACTTGGCTTTTGAATTGAGTTTCTTGTAACAGACATCTCTGGAGTGCAAGTATGACATGGATTCATTTCCTAACCTTGCTTAAGGGAACACACTAATGGTAAGCATTTCATTTATACACACACACCAAACAGTGCAATAGCAAACGAATATGACAAAAATCCATGCAATGACTGGGAATTCTTTTTGAAGTACAGAAGAAGAAGAAGAAATGTAGACCTGGAAACATCTATTTTTGTCCACGTTTACAAAACGGTGCAAGTAATCAGGATGTAAATGTTCTATTAAATCATTCTGTAATATCCTTTATAACATAGTTAAGAAACTATGTGCAAATGTTTAGTAGAAGTTTCAGTGTCCGTGCCAAAGTGATGAAAAACGCTCATTTAGATTAAACACAGCTAATTAATACAAACACTAGTGTGCATGCATAAATATGAAATATTAACATCTTTCAACTACGTATAATCAGTCAAGAGTGTTGTAAAGAAAATGAGCACAAAACCAATTTGGTTTTAATTTTTTGTCATTTCTCCAAACACTATAAAAGTCACAAGGAAAAAAAAAAACACTTTAAATTCCAAATGGTTTTTTTTCCTTGGTCCCATGAGGACAACATGAACAAATCTGACACAGATGAAATACAAACAAGTCCAAGACTCTTAATGTCAGCTCAGTTCAGATCATCTCATGTAGCTTATACGACCAACCGCTCCACTGCATCTGCAGCAACGCTAAACTAAACGCTTAGTCAACGCAACACAATCATCTGAAGAAAAACAAGATCTCCCTTGTTTAAGATTTAGCCTAACATTTGTTCAGGAAAAATAAACGACAAAAGGTACAAATGCTTTTTTGAGGTTATACCAAATTCAACACCACACTGAATCAATCACTCTTTGGGTCCCGAGGCCAACGATCAATCACCATTTGTTTCTACGCTCCAATGGATCTATATTAATTCAAAACAGTTGACAGTTAATTATAGTCACACAAAGTTCGCGATCTCCACAATAGCCCTTAAATAGAGGGAAAGGGCTGATGGGAAAACATAAGATGCCAAGACAAAGAAAACTGCGGAGTTGGGTGCAGAAAATATTGTGAACTCACATCCTTCTGGTATCACTGCTTTATCCATCTGGATTCACTCTGTCAGCTACAATGAGCTCATGCCTGTGTTTCTCAGCAGCTCAACACTATCCACAGAAAAAAAGCAGCTCTGAGAATGCAAAAAGGACACTTAAGCCTAACATTTACAATCACCTCAGTGTTAACGCAGCCACGGGAATCTGGCCCAATCCCTCTAAAAAAAACACTAGGCTCTCTTCAAAGACTAAATCAGGGTGTATCACATGACTACACTAAGACGAGACTCTTATAGCTCAAAGATAAGTCAGAGCAATCAGGAGGGACAGCGGAGCTAAAAAAAAAAAGAAGAAAAAAAACAGGTTAAGTTCCACTACTGCCCATTTCCTCATTGAGGAATCTGATTCCAGAGTTCATTGCTGCCATGCTTGCAGGACATAGCTCCGCGGTTCTTTTCAGCGAGATTGGCAGTATTGTCTAGCAAACTGCCAAAACCTATAGTGATACACGGTGAGCTGGAGGAAACAGCCCATTGTTAATTTAATTTCCCTTCACTGTATGACTAGCAGAGTGACATTCCATCACCAGCCAAAGCACTGTGAGCTGCAAGGAAACTTGTCTACCCGCAAAAAAATAAAACAAGCAGTAGTTTTTCTTGACATCAGAACTTTACCAAAAAAAAGTAACATTTTTCAAACAGCAGGAGAAAGTATAGGATCAATGATCCCGTTTTACACCACTGCTCACGAAAAATAGTGAGGAAGTACAACAGACATCCAACTGCCAGCAAAAGCGCAAGAGTCAGATTTCCCTTATTCTCTGGGGTATTCTGCCACCTGGTGGTAGAGTGAACCACTGCACTGAAAATAAGCCGAGATCAAACTGAGGCCAGTTTAAAATATTTCTAGTTGCTTTTTAATTTAGCTTGAGAAACTCAAACTAACTAATCTTTACCATCATGTTAAACATGTAGGCATATCGCATTTAGAAGTTTGAGATCAGCAAAATATGTAAAAAATTTTAGGGCAGATAACTCATGATTTGTCTTAAGAAGTTACATACACGCAGATTTAGTCAAAGTAGTAAAAACATTGATTACATGATTTGATCTACAAGAAACAAGTTGTTTCAGATTTTTGTGGAAACGGATACATCAGGATTCTAGGATAAAATATTCAAAACAGCATCATGCCCAACATAAAATGGCATGTTTGCAGAGCCCTAAATTCTGACATTTTAAATGCCTCAAATATATGCAAACGGAGGATTACAACCAGCCCACACACAGTTTAATTCATTTTAGATCTAAGTTTAAAGTCACGGTCACCTTGCTTAACACCCCATAACTCTTCTGGCTAATGAAGTAATTGCAGAAATGTTAGTCAACATTTTAATATGCTTTAGGCAATAAAGTAGTCACTCAGCATCAATATGCCTTTAATACCATGCTTTATTTTAGAACAAACTACTGCTCCGGTTTTTTTTTTTTTTAGATAGTAAATCCAAACAAGTGCAAGAGTTACAGAACTATACACAAGATGACAACTGCAGTAACTGCAAAGAACTTTATGCATTCTTTATTTTTCATTCATTTTAAGCGCACATTGCCCAACTCGGAGTTAGCAACATGGGGTTGCAGAACAGTTTGATCCTCACTCTCTACCTCCAGAGGAGCTCTAGGCCAGTGCAGGGAAATCTTCTGGATCATCTGGATTTGGAGCCTTAGGAAACCGCAAAACATGATTTAGCCTCAAACCCCCACACACAGCACAAACACCTATCTGGCTTGTAAAGTGCCTCAAACTAAAACTCTTGAATTTTACAGGACTGTGTTGTCTGGGCATGAGTAAATTATGATGCAACTAACTTACAGACTCAAGTTTCTGTGGAGATCTTTGGGATGGCATGGACGGAGCCTCACGGCCACGACCACCTCCTCGTCCTCCTCTCCCACCACGAGAAGGTCGAGCCAGGCTGCCAAAGTTGATCTCCAGCTGACGGGTGATGTCATTGGCTGGGCGGCGGAAAACCACATCCTCTTCATCCAACCCATTAGGATGTTTCTAGAACCAGAACAACAATTAAAAAATAAACAAATAAATTTCTCTTTTCAACAGGGTCCAAGCGCTGAGGAGGAGACCCCTCACCTGAAAGAATTTGGACTTATGGATGACCACGGCCTTGGAGGGCACAGAGGTGTCTGCTTTACGGATATTCAGCTCTACCTTGGGCCTGCTTTGCTCCTGCAGGGCTTTCCACTCATCCAGTGTCATCTCTAGGGCAACCTCAATCACTTCCTCAGTCTCAGATGGTCTGAAAGAGGAGCGATTGAACATTTACATCCATTATGAGCTATAAAAGGCAGCTCAAATTCATAAAGTCAGCACAGAACCATATTCACTGTCAAGCTTCATCTGTGTTACAAGATATTTCCTGCAGCTGTGAGAAACGGACCTGTTTTCTCCATCAGTCTCAACTGCCTCTTGGGTCTCCTCGTTTTCAACGACCTCTTCACTAGGTGACCCCTCTTCAATTTCACTACAGAAAAAAAGGGAAGGGACAACCATTTTAAAATGTAGGGAGGAGGGAAAAAAATAAAAAATAAAAAATTAATTTTACTCTGACATAAAGAGTGAAATGTCTTCACCTCATATGGTCTCTCATCGAGCCCCAGTTGCGAGATCCACTGCCGCTGCGCTTCTCTTCTGAACGGACACTCCTGATGTAAAGCAACATCTAATTTATCAGATGGTCGAGTGCGTAAAATAATCTAAGCTCAAATTTGTAGACTTTTTAACTAGTTACTTACAAAGCATTTCCAGCATAACCAATATTTGGTACCTTTTGGTAAGTATTAAAATACATAATATTTATAACGCATCCTATAAAATTTTTGGATACATTTAACCTACATTAATTTATCATACACCTCCAGCAAATGCCCTTTCGTTTATACATTGTATTTTTTTTAACTAATATGTAAGGGACATTTAATATATTTTAGTGTCACGTTTACTTCTGTATGCGCGTTTAACGTTTGCACATAATTCATGTGCAACCCAAAATAAAGTTTGGGCCTTAACTCACACCCAGTTTGACCACTGCATAAGACTTTTAACACGAGAGCAATGCGTCACAGCTCACGTTCGGTCACTGCCACTGTGTCTCTCAAACTCTCTCTTTCCCCTCTGGTCAAATCCATCACTGGATCTTGGATATCCTGGGCCTCGGGCTCCTCGTCCTCTTCCTGTTCCTCTTCCTCTGACAGGCCTGTCCAGCACATCCACAGGCCTACGCGCAGATGAAGACAGATTGAGTGGCATGCGAAATAAATTGAGGAAGATGAATAAAAAATAAAGACATTTATTAACACGTAATTAGAGACACTTACCTCTCAACAGAGAAACTGGGAGGGGTTTCAGCATCGCTGAATTTGCGCTCAAAAGTCACACGTCTCTCTATTCGCTCCTCCACTTCTCCACGAACAAGACGAACTTGGCCTAGAAATATGGACCAAACACACACACGCGTCAACAGTTTAAACGCTTAAATCCTCAGCAACCAGGCCCAGGGTACCTCACATTTAAACTCATAATGACTTCCGGGGGTCAATTAAATTAGTCGATAATTTGTTAACAGTAAAGCTTGTTGCGTCCTTCACTGACCTTGTCCACCCCCACACGCTGGAAGAACGATTTTCCGGTCCCTCTGAGACTCTTTCTTTCCAGATTTAGTCGTGGTTGAAGTTTTCTTTGGCTCATCTTTCTTCTTCTTCGGTTTCTTCTCATTCCCTGCCGCGTACAAAATGTCGAAAGGGTCGGATTCATCGTCCAGCAATTGGCCGAAACGATTAGCAACGGCGCATCCGTATCCCTCATCAGGCATCTCCTCCACTAACGTCAGCTCCTTCATTTTATCGACTATTGCGATGAAAACGAAATAATCGAGTTGCTGTCATGGAAGAACTACAAATACAGCAGAACTAAACTCTGTTTATCTCCTAAAGAGAAAAATGAAAGCGTTAGACTGTGCTCCGAGATCGAAATCTAGTTTGTGAGCACAAACTAAACTGGTAGCAGTCAGATGTGACGTTCAGTTAATTGAACTCAGGTTCATATGTAAGCAATTAGTCTCCGCCCCGGAAGTCAGAGGATTTTCCAGAACGAGCTCATTAATATTAATTACGTACGTTGTACTATTATTTGTCGTCATATCAGTGAAAATACCTGTTGTTGTTTTTCTGGCTGCTTTATTGCGACTGGATATGTGATCCGAACTAAATGATATATATATATATTAATATATATATTTTATTATTTTACATATATCATATATATATATATATATATATATCATGATAAAGTAAGTACAACTTCAGTTTATATATTCATGCTTTTGAATAAGTGTATGACTTTGTTTCATATGCTACTCTTACTAAAACATTTCAAAATATAGTGCAAAAATATAAAACTATAAGTTTTTTTAAATGAATTAGATCTCTCTCCATCTATCATAACTACTTATAATTCAATTAAAAAGACTGAATGTTTATTAAGGGAAAAAAAGACAAGTGGCTCTTCAAGATGTTTTTATTGCCGTCACATACAAGCATTGATTCCCAGTCCCTGGTTTGAAAATATAATCATTTACACAATTAATTAAAAATACAGAAGCATACCAACGCTTATTTTGTTCAGCTTGCCAAATAAGACTACAGATCATTAGCTATGAACATAATGCTATGCATTACAGAAACCATTTCAAACGGCCCTGAACAAAAGTTGCAGTGCTAAATTCTGTGTACCCTTTGGTCTTCACATGGTGTATTTACATTTATGCTGTTTAAGATTTCTAAGATCCACAAACTTCTTCCCACAGCTCTCGCAGCTGAACGACTTCAGACCAGTGTGCACTCGCTGATGCGTCCTCAGATGCACAGCCTGATTGAACGTCTTACCGCAAACGTCGCAACCAAAAGGTCTCTCGCCCGTATGAATTCTCATGTGCATCTGAATACTGCTGGAATACCCAAACCTCTTTCCACAAACATCACAACTATATGGCTTTTCCTTTGTGTGGACCCGTTGGTGTACTGTAAGGGCGGCTTGTGAGTAGAACTTCTTTTGACAATGATCGCAACTGAACTTCTTCAACAAAGGACTGACCAGTCGCTCGTGATGCTTCTCTCCTGTATGTACGAGCATGTGCTGATTAAGAGAGCTGGGGAATATGAAGGCCTTATTACAGATGGAGCACACACAATCCCTTCTTCCCGCGTGAATGATTCGCTTGTGCCTTTTCATGTAGTCCGAACTGGTAAATCCCTTACCGCAAACGTCGCAAAGAAACGGTTTGCTCGAAGTGTGTTTGTGCGTGTGCATCTTCAGGGCGTACGCAGTCGTGTACCTTTTCAAACATATGGGGCAGCCGTACAGCTTCACTCCCGTGTGACCGGCTTTGTGTCTGTTGAGGTTTCCAGAGGTGGCAAACTTTTTATCGCACACATCGCAAGCGTAACGCTTTTCCCTCGTGTGCACGAGCATATGCGCTTGTAAATGTTTGCGAGCGCTGAAGCGTTTATCGCAGAGTTCGCACGGATAGTCGTAGGTTTTCTCGATGTGACTCTTCTGGTGATTTTTCAGATATCGCTCGCAGCTATAAAAAGCGCCGCAGATCTCGCAACAGTAGGGCTTTTCGCCGGTGTGCAGCGTTTGGTGGTCGAGCATGTTCTGTTTGATTTTGAACTGCTTGTCGCAGACGGGACAGCTGTAGAGCGTTTCAACTGCTTTGCATCGGTGTCTGGCGAAGGAACGCTTGCCGGGAAAAACCTTCTGACAGTTAGAACAGGTAACCGTCTTTTCTGCCGTGTGAAGACGCTTGTGCTTTTCAAGGGAGGCCTGAAATACAAAAGACTTGGAACAAATATCGCATTTGAATAGCTGAGCTCCAGTGTGCATCGCTGCGTGTCTGATGAGGCAGCTTCTCATAGTAAAGCGCTTATCGCAGTGAGAACATTTGTAATGTTTCACATGAGCCCGTACGTGGTTAATGAACTTCCACCGCAGTTCAAAACACTTCCCGCATGTTTTGCATCGGAACATACCGTCATTCGACTGCTTTATGAAATCCGTGTTAGGTGTGGGGTTAGGGATGCCTGCGTTTTCGATGCTAATATTTAAACCTTGCACAAGCGTTTCGGCCGCATACTGACTGCTCTCCAAAACAGCACAAGATACATCGTCGTTATCCAAGTTGCTTTGGAGAATTTCTGTAAGGAGAAGAACACAAGAGTATGTTTAAGAGAAACAGACTGAAAAATATTATAAATATTAAATCATTATTTATTTTAAAATAAAAAATATTGGTCATTATGGGTGCACTCAGTAATTTTTCACTCAATGCATTTTACAAACAATAAAATAAAGG
Organism: Enteromius afrohamiltoni; assembly: GCA_034779775.1. Classification (NCBI taxonomy): domain Eukaryota; kingdom Metazoa; phylum Chordata; class Actinopteri; order Cypriniformes; family Cyprinidae; genus Enteromius; species Enteromius afrohamiltoni. Next base: position 8,180,178 of record JAUYWG010000059.1, on the reverse strand, counting down.
ACGTTTGTACATAAATAAAATCATTATACATACACTACTATTTACAAAAGTTTGTAGTCAATGTGTTTTTTTATTTTTACTTTTATTTAATAATACCACCACATGAATTTGACCAGATAAAGTGGAAATTATGACATTAATAATTCTACAAGAAAATCCATTTTAAAATGAATGCTGTTTTCTTTTACTTTTAATTTTTTTAAATAATGGGAAAATTAGTCATTTTTCAAACAATTTTGAGCTGCACAACCATTTCTAACATCATAAAAAATAAAAACATTCCTTATACCAAATCAGCATGTTAGAATGATTTCTAAAGGATTATGTGACACTGAAGACTGGTGTAATGGCTTTGCTATCACAGGAGTAAACTACAATTTAAAATCAAATTAAAATGAAAAAGTAATTTAAAAAATGTAAACTGAAAATTGTATTTACATAAATGCAGACTTCATGGGGATAGCATTTAAAAACGATACAGACCCCAGGTGTTTCAATGGTTATAAGTATTTCTTCGGGCTGGATGATATATTTCGAACTATATATTATGCGCATCTCGTCAGTAAAGGCGGTTCTTTGATTAGCGGTAAATCTCTGTCAGCTGTTTTTAAATGCAGCGCCAGTTTATGAACAGAGCCGTACATCACTGACAAGCTATGCGTTAGTTTCGCGGGTGATTCAATGGCGCGGCTTCTCAGTGATCTACGGCTCTGGATATAAGCTGGCGTTCTTTTTGAAAACAGCTGTTGGAGATTAACCTAATCAAAGAACCGGCTTTACTGACGAGATGCGCATAATATATCGTTCGATATATTTCGCCCAGCCCTAGACATAAATTTCAGTTCAACTAAACAAACGTTTTTGAAATCATGCCTTACCTTGTGTAGTGACCTCTAGTGTTTCCAAGGATGTATTGACAGTGTCACAGGTTTCGAGCTGCACAATGAATTCTTCTTCATTCAGAGTGGCTTCGAACTCGATACTCAAATCCGCAGTTGAGTGAAATCTCTGGTGTTTCATCAAGCATTTCATCATTTTGAAAGTATTTCCACATGTCAAACAATTGAAAGGTCTGTCTTTGTGTAAAGCATTGTGAATGTTTAACAGAGCCATGTCATTGAAAGATACTCCACAGGACTCACAAATGAATGGCCCCTGTCTCTCCTCAGCAACAGCGTTAGTGCTTGTGGAAGGCTGGCTTTCACACAAGCTTAAACTGCTTGCTAGAATATCAGTGGGTGCAGATGACAGCTGATAGTACTGAGGATTTGCTGCTTGTACAGAGTTTTCATGATGTTCCGATTCCATTTCATAGTCCTTGTTCGGTTCTGGCTCGAGAAGCACATTATTTTCAGGCTCAGATGTGGCTGCTTGATCCTCTGTGAGAATATGAGAAAAAATGCTTTTGTTTGATTTTAAATGTCACTCTTAAAACCTTAAATTCAGAATATATACAAATACACATTATAATGATAATAATAGGGTTGGGAGGTAGATATCGAACAATATATTATGCGCATCTCATCAGTAAAGCCGGTTCTCTGTCTTAAATCTCTGTCAGCTGTTTTCAAAAGGAACGCCAGTTTATAAACAGAGCCGTAGATCACTGACAAGCTGCGCCATTGAATCACTTAACACTTAGCTTGTCAGTGATCTACAGCTCTGTTCATAAACTGGCGCTGCATTTAAAAACAGCTGCTGGAGATTTACCGCTAATCAAAGAACGGCTTCACTGATGAGTTGCGCATGAATATTTTGTTCGATATATATCGCCCAGCCCTAGATAATGATAAGGAATAAACTGATATTATCTAAATGTAAACAATGAGTTGTTTTAGCAATAGTTTAAGGTTTAAAAATACTATGTCGATCTGATCTCCATCACTTTTTCATTGATTTTACTAAATAAAAAAAGCTGTATTTTCTGATCAGACTGCTTGTTATTTGGTCATTATCAAATGTCTACGGATACATCATTCGAGCAGATAGAAGTCTTATTTTCTGTGAAATTCAAGAAAATGAAATAAGATTAGTGCTGTCAAATGATTAATCGCGATTAATCGCATCCAAAATAAACGTTTTTCTTTACATAGTATATTTGTATG
>JAUYWG010000059.1:8150369-8177847 GCA_034779775.1 Enteromius afrohamiltoni | reverse complement strand
TAAACACAGCATCAACACATATATTATGTAAAGAAAAACTTTTATTTTGGATGCGATTAATCATTTGACAGCACTAAATAAGATTATTACAAATAGAAGAATAAATATCTGTCAATGGGTTTAGAAAAATCAACTTAGAAGATAAAATAAGTTTTCATTTACAGCATTGCCACATTTGTCATGAACATAATTTTGATGAATTTTCAAATTTGCATCTTATAAAACTGACCTAAAACCTTTTATGGCCTGTTAGAGACCCGAAGAAACCCTGGATGAATTATCAGCAAATTAGAACTTTCTTAAATGTTTAGTTCACCCAAAATAAAAACACAATAATTTTTGTCAATATTTATTCACAATATTTATTCTGTTTCTCTAACATAATAGTAGATTTTTTTTGTGTGTGTGTGTGTTGATAACCAAAGGGTTGCTGGCCCCCATTAACTTAAACAGTATGGGAAAAAACACTAAGCAGGTCTCGATATTGTGACCATTTTGGTTGTATGTGTCCCCGAAATGTAACATATGTGAATAATTGCTGTGGTACAACCTCTTAAGTTCTCCGCTAATCATTTCCTACATTTTTAAGTGCTACAAGGTAAAAAATTATTTCGAGCCCCGCTAAGGAAATCAATGGTACCAAAAAGAGTTTGGTTACCCTTATTATTTAACACACTTTCTTTTGCGCTCAGCAGAAGAAAGAGACTCATAAAGGTTTGGAAATAATTAAGGTTGAGTAAATAAGTAAAATGAAGTTGAGTAAAATATATATATATATATGTGCTAAGTCAAGATACACACCAAACATTTGAGTGATTGCTCAGGTTTGTATTCAAGTTGGTAATTAAGCATAATGACGTACCATTTAGATTATCTTGTTTTGAGGGCTGAGACTTTGCTGTATCGTACAGTACTTGAGCTGAGACGCGATCGTGAATCAGTTTCACCATCGTCTCTACTGTGGCTTTACTCAACAGCTCCATGAAATCAGCAAACTCCTTCTGAAACACAAAAAAAGATGAAAAGATCACTTATCACAATTTTTGTTCCATTAAGTTAATTAACTGAGCATATTAAAAACATACAGTAATAATCTTATCTATACACAATAATTTAGATTTGTTTTATGCCTGTCATATGTAAAACTACTTAGTTTTGTGTCTAAAAAGTAAAAATCTGTAAGAATCAATGCAAACTGACAAATTGGGACCTGAAATAAGGTTTCAAAACACATGGATAAGCATTTAACCAACAACAGCTTGTTTGGAAACGGTGGTGGGCGTTCATTATAGTTAAAATATAAGTACATTCAGTGTACACTTCTAAATATATTCTTTACTCTGTTCACTCAAGGCAGTTGTTAATACGATGTAAACAACTGTCAACAAACATTCAGAAGCGTGTTATGAACAGGAATGGACACTGCATTAGTTCCTCTACTCTAGAACTTACAGTTTTGGCTTGATTGGCCTGTTTAAGTCTGTTTTTGTTCACTGCAGTCCCCTTGTTGCGCTTCCACTCCTCAGACAAGACAGTCGTGAAGTCAGAGAGATGTTTGCTTAACTCCGACACGACACTCTCAACTAACACCCCCATTACGGAGGACAGCAGCTCGTGAATTACTACCGTCATGCTCAGGGATGATTACTCGGCACCTTCCTCCCAAAAATATGCTTACTACCACATTACATACAAAACCGCAGGTTAAAAAGTACACTAGCTAGCCATTCGCTTATTAGTGGCGGGTGAACAAACGGAAGGATTTTTTTTTCTGTTACAAAATTTCGAATGGAGTATGTATTGATAAAGCAGCACTGCCGCCTAGAGGTTTGGAGTGATTGATACTTCCTCCACTTCGGAAAACGGAGGGGGGTACTGTTTTCAGGTCTGTTTTTATTGCTTCTGTAATGGTGACCATGTTCAATTGATAAATATTGAAATTGGCTTATTTTTCCATCCCCAGAAAACAAATGTTTTGGTGAATTTGTGAGATGTAACATTTTTTTTTAAAGAAATGCTATTCTATTATTGACACAAAAATCAGCATTGCATAAGAAAATGTATTTTTAATGTACAAACCAATTTTTTAACTTGTGACTTTTTTATTTTTGCAGGGACACTGAGCTTTCATTTAAAAAAAAAAATGTTTTTAAATGTCGAACATTAGAGAGCTGATTTATGATCATTTGTGATTTTATGACCCAAAGAAAACACCAGAATTTGTGAATTTTGAAGATGCATGCAACAACTTTTAAGAAATTCCTAATAATTGAATGCGTGCAAAAATTCTTACGAATATGGCAATAACAAAAAAAGGGAGATTAATTTATTAAATGAATAAATAAATGCATATCATATCATATTTTGTGTAAAATTGTGGCAAATTACATAAACATGTTAGCCTCCAATGACCCAAACTTGATAACTTTTTTTATTTTATTTTATTGGATATATTTTTGTCAAAATCTAAAATAAAATGTAACAATTTAACAAAAGCAAATGTTGAAATGAAGTAACTGACTTCTGAATCACTATACAGTTAATAAAATGTTAATACAATTCCACAAAATGTAGGACAAATAATGATCTGTGACAAATTTTTGTTATTTTACAGTTTTGTAAGTTCAATCCATATATGAATGTTCCATAGAGTCATTTGTTCCATTGTGGGTTAAATTGTATTGATAGAGGCAAAGTTCAATTATCCGTGGCCTCTGCCTCAGCTGCTTGGCTCTCAGGCTGAGGTTGAGGGCTCTGAGGACCAGGACTTTTCACAGCAGGAGTGTATGCAATGGGAATCACTCTCTCGTTGCTCACAGAATTGGCTGCTTTGGGTGCTTGTATCTGTAGCTGGCCATTATTCAAAGAGCAGGTCACCGTCTCAGGATTCACTCCATCAGGAAGGTCAAACTCCTGTCTGAACTCTTGGCATCTGTACGAGAACGATCCTTTCCCATCATCCTGCTTCTTCTCTGTCTTGCCGCTCACCCGCAGCTTCCTGCCCACTTGTTTGACGGACAGCTCCTCTGGAGTGAAGTCCTTTGTATCTAGTGTCAGTGCATATTGGCTTCCTTCCTTTCCGAGCTGGAATGAGATGGGTTTGAAAGTCGTCATAGGTGAAACATGGTCAATCTCGTCGAAAATCCTTTGATGCAAGCGTTCCATGAACTCCAGGTTGTGCCTCATCTCCTGCATGTGTCTCATCATTTCTTTCTCGATCTGAAAGAACAGAGGTCTGGTTTCTGGCCACAGACTGCGCACTGGCCAGTGGAAGTCCATGAGTGGGCTGAGGTGAGGCTGAAATGTGCTTGGGCAAAGCATCTTTGGTGGATTTTCGTTGCTGTGTTGAGCTGGTCGAGTTATTCTGTGCTTCTGTCCCAGTGAACAAGACCTGAGGCTTTTATACGCTGCCTCAGAACATTCCAGCAACACTCCTCTATTAGCACAGCCGTGTGTGTCAGCCTGTCGAAAAGCTGCTATGACTGAGCATTTGCTGTCATGTTCCAAAACAAGTCGGCTGTATTTTTGTGATCCATCTGTTAAATACCAGAGATGTACATCATTGTTCTATTTCCAGTGACCGATCTGGCGCTCTAATGGGTCTGCATAACTTTCTATTAAAGGAAGAGGTTAATGCGAGAGGATGATACAAGGTTTTCCTTTCATATAGCAACATAACATATTGAAAATAAAAAAGCACTCCTGAAATATTTCAAAGTCACATCAGAGCGTATTTCATTTGTGTGTCAGAACTTACTTTATATTCTGTCTGCTGTGGAAATTTAACATACATGTGTTCCAACATGCTTTCTAATCCTGCAGGTTTCTGAAACTGATACCATGTTGGCAGTGTCTCTGGCCACGTCACCTTCGGAAATAGATTCAAAAGGAAGGAACAAGTTTAACTTAGGTGGAGACGTAGTATCTGTGGATATAAATAAATATGTCGTCACTGATAAAAAATATCTATTTAGGACGTATGATGGTATTCAGCTAGCCTATAACCACAATTGCTTTGTCAAAGAAATTGTAATTAGTTTGGTTTCAAAGGTTTACACAATAGTAAGCCTACTGTTTGTATTGTAACTCATTACATAAATGAAATGGGCACTTGATTAAACTAATTTCTCTAAATCTACTTCTGAATAAATAAATAAAAACGTACTGTATGGAATAATTATAGCCTACTTTAAAATACTATTTAAGTGAACTGATTATTAAAAGATAGGTAGAATATTTATACGTATTTGTCACTCTGTAAGACTAAACTGGTTGTTAAAACGGTGGTGAATAATAATAATAATAATAAACTAAACGGCTACTAAATAGCCTAAATAAATTAATACTGAATATTAATTGAGAGGGTGTATGAAATGTTTCCCAAAATAGATAATTAAAATATGTTGAATGGCAATGTCACACTGAACGAAAGTATTGTTGTTTATGATAGTGCTTATGATGATAACAATGATTGATAATGCATGAATTTATGAATAAATGATCTGTATGAACTGAGAGATGGAATGGAATATTCAAAAAGGGCATATATGCTAAAAGGTTTTTTATTTAATTAAATTCTTATTCTTTTATTATTTAAAAATGGGGGGAAATAGTCACAAAAGCTCATGGACATGCACTGTGTACACTGTAGTCTACTGACAGCAGGGAGAATCAAAGCAGAGCAGATAGGAGCTGACTTCCTCTCGTGAAGAGATCCGTTCAATCATGGTTCCTCCCGTTCAGGTCTCCCCGCTTATTAAGGTACAGTTTCTATTAGGAATATGACTCTCAAATTGTGTTTTACATTCAGAAACATGTTCTATTCTTGTTAGCTTTTATCAGCGACCTTCATTTATCTCCAGCAAGTAGCTCGCTAATGTGTTAGCTTAGTGTAGCCGGTGTATGAGCTAATGCTGTTAGCCTGTTAGCATGTCCACAGCTCTGCAAGGTCAGTAACTTACGTTATGGGTATAAGTTAATGACGTGTTGCATAGAAATATGACCTGTCAAATTTGAATAAGGATTATTGGCTAAACTTGTTACGTTACACTGTCTGGTGTAGGGTGAATTGATAAAAGCGTATGTAGTCCTTGTAGTCTCTAAATGGATATGGTGTATATTTACTGTATAAAAGCTGTATATTTGAAAACATTTATTTTTTAAAGCCGACTATGTATGAATAATATCACCCATTAACAGGCTGTGCTTTGCATGCTGTCGTCCAAAACTTTGACATAAGTATTATAGCAGCTGGGCATTCTCATATAGATCAGTTATATTCAGTGAGGAAAGTTTGATTGGTAAAAATATAAGTGTTGCCTGTGAAATCTTAACGAACCAGAAGGTTTCTTTTTCTGATTTCAGACAGCAAGATGGTCAGCCTTGCTGATTGGATTAATTTATGGGAAACAGAGATATGGTAAGTGTATGGTGACAGTATGTTTTAGTTGAATTCCTCATTACTTGTCTGTCTGTGGTGTTTTTTTAATCATTCTGCTGATCAGATTATCTGAAGCCCATTGCTGCTGAAGAAAGGAAGATTGAGGAGGAAGAGAAGAAACTCCGGGAAGAGCAAGAGCGTATTTACAAACAGCTTTCTGAAGGTCTGAAATCCTTCTCTCTATACACAATATAACAAGTGTAAAATATAACAAAATGTATCTGATGGTGGTATTTTAATTCCACCTGACCATTGTGTGTATGAACAGGATCTCATGGTGTAGCCTGCTAGGTTATCTTTCGTTTTGGAGTTATTGAATGAAAATATTTAGTGAAGCAGTGTTATTTATGGAAAAGAATTTCAGGACATGCATTGCAACAGTTTATGATCTAGAGAAAGTTATGTAAGTTCATTGTATACACATTTAGTGATGCAGGGTGTTACTTTACTGCAAATATTTCAGAATGTAAAACTATATCACTACTGTCTTTTTTATCTCCACAGCAAACTCTGACACCATTCTGAAGTAAATCTCCATGATGTATCCATTCCAGCACCAAATGAAATAAACCACAATAAACTTTTTATTTTATTTTCAATAAAGACGAAAGGTAAAAAATATTCTTGTATGTTTTCATTCTCAATGCATCAAAGAGATGTCTGCGTCCATTTTTTTTTAGCAAGAAAAGAACAATTTCATTTGCTTGATTATATTTATATGCTCTAAGTGCATCTGACAAGCCCGTATCGTTCTCAGAGAATGTGTTGTAGACTGTTTTGTCTTTTCTGCACTGCCGTGGTCGCGTTTATAGAGGGAGGACGGTTGTATAACCAGACCATGGTTTAGTATAAATCCCAGGATTTAGGTCAAGCCAATACAGCACAAGTGCTGATTTTGCACAAATGCTTTGCAGCTACTTAGCTGTGATGCTACACTTCATTAACTTTTTCAATAAGTGAGATTAATATTTGTTTTGAATATTTGCTTTCATTCATTAATACACAACGTTTTGTTCTGAGTTTATCTAAAAACCCCAAACTGTTATGACTTCAACTGAGACAAAAATACTGGGAGTCTTGTAAGAATATTATCAGAGGATTTATTGGGAAATGGAATATGTGGGGATGTTCAGATAACCTTTGCAGACCTAATTATCTAGGAAGGGAAGGGTGGAAACTGCTGATAGTTCTCATGGGATAAGAGGCTTTCTTATCGAGTGAGTCACTGAGCAGATGTGTGAAGAGAATCAAATCCTTTGTAGTTTTGAAGAGTCTAAAATTAATGTTAATACACTGTTTGACAAAAGTCTTATCTGCTCACCAAGGCTGCATTTATTTGATTTAAAATAAAGTAAAACCTGTAATGCTGTAAAATACCTGCATATTAATTTGAATATATTTAAAAGTGTAATTTATTCCAGTGATGATGCAGCCATTACTTCTTCATTGTCACATGATCCTTTAGAAATCATTCTGATATGCTGATTTTGAAAAAATATTGTTATCAGTTTGTGAACAGTTCATATATATATATATATATATTTTTTTTTTTTTTTGTTTGTTTGTTTGTTTGTTTGTTTTTTGCGCAGGATTCTTAGAGAAATGGCAAGTCTAAATACTAGGAAAAACACAAAGTTCATAAAAATATATGCTTTAATTGTCATGATATTGAGCATACAGAAATGAATCTTAACATATTTACCAATTTAATTGGAATCACCCATATTTGATCCTGTATTTTTGATGGTTTGACAGCATCTAATTTAATGATGACTCAAAATCTAATTCATGTCAAAAATGATGAAACTTGCTCTGCAAGTAAGTCACATTTGTGTCAAATTCAAAAGTCTTATTACTGGGCCCTCACTGACAAATTTATTTGAAAATCCTTGCTACTGCCTGATCCTTCGCTACTTAAATTAAACCTTTTATAATATCTGAAACCGAAGCAGCAGCTCTGTGTAACAAGCTCGTAAAATTAAGTGCGCTAAAACACACCTTCATAGTATTTAATTTAACGCTATGTAAAATCGCACCTCATAAAATGTACAAATAATTTTGTATATTTACACAATTCGATTCACAACTGATGTTTTACAGACAACCAGTGAAAGAGAGACTCGATTCCTACGAAAAAGTCAGACGCAAGAAGAACAAAATTGCCTGAAATGGAATACCTTCATGAATTTAATGACTTGAATGAATTCAATCATTTAAAACTTCTCAAAGTTCAGTGTGATGACAGGTCAGCTGAGAACAGATGAATAGTATCAAGGCCACTGGAATTAGTTTTCTCTTTGAACGCGTGTCCCAGCAGCGGAGACACTGAGTAACGGGACATTGCTCAGTAAAACACACCCATGACAGCACTTGATGCAAAAAAGTCTGAGGGACAATTGCGCATTAACAGTCGGCTTAAGTGAAGGAAACTCAAACTATAAAATCAACTATAACTTTATACCTTCTGACAACTGTACTCAGCCATCTGAAGCTATATTTTGTTGCGCACTTCCTGTCACCTACCTTCTCACATTTAGCAACTTGAATTAGCTTTCGGCTGTACAATTTGGGAATAAATAATATAATATATATAATAATATAATGGCCTTTTTTGGTATGCAATGAAAGGTGACAACAAATTGTTAGACATTATTACAGTTACAAAACTGAGGAAACTTTATTTTGATATAACGATATAACTTATCGTACATGTTGTTTTGATTCCTTGATTAATTTGTCATGGACCTGCTTGATTTTGAAGAGCAGCTGATCACCACTGAGTAACTTAATAAAAACCTAGGTCATACTAAAATCCTTGGATGACTACGTTTTCTTGTAGTACATTGTGCTTAATTGAAACCGGTTACCATCCAATGAAACTGCTTAAACACTATGACCCAAAGTAAACACAATGGAACAGTAATGCTAACTGTAGGTTCGGTGATAGCATATAATGCATTGATAGTGTTTTCCCACTCACTCTTGATCAGATCCTTGGGTGAGGTTGATGTGACATACTACTTAGAGGCTAGGTTACATCTCAAGCTGCCTTCCCCTTGTTGTCGTTTCTCTAGCAGATGGAGCAAGTCTTGGATCCTGATCCTGATCCACTGGTGCTGTTGGAGTTTGCAGCTGTAGAAAAACCGCACAGAAACAAACACAAAGAATACAAATTTAAGAAATGCATTATATCATGTGGACACTCTCTTATAATTGGCTATTCTAATTTAGGTCTGGCCTTTTTGACGACTGCTCTAGTTCCTTGTAGATTAATGAACTATATGTTTCAAATGTCTGGGTTTTTTGGGGGTTTGCTTGAATTCTACTGGAAGGATAAATTAAATTGTTTAAAGTGACAGTAATTTATAATGTTACAATAAAATCTGATTTCAAACACATGCTGTTCATTTGAACTTTCTGCTCATCAAAGAATCTTGACATATTTTAAAACAAGCTGTTTTCGACACTAAAACTTCTCAAACGGCAAATAAACATATTAAAAGGATTTCTGAAGGATGATGCAACACTAAAGAGTGAATTAATGGCTGCTGAAAATTCAGCTTTGCTGTCACAGAAATAAATTACATTCTAAAATTTATTTAAAAAACATAAAAAACTGCAACAACCCCAAACTTTTTAATTAATATCAGTATATCAGTAAGTGTGGCTCTGATTGTAGGATATAGACGAATAGAAATTAAAAACAAAAGACTAAAATTCAAACCATTTTTGGTAGCTGCTTCCTGTTTGGCCTTAACTGCCTCCTCCATTTCCTTTAGTTTTGCCTCATATTCTTCCTGCCTTGCTTTCCAATTAATCCGGTTGTTCAGAATGCCATCATACATTGGCTGGATCTGGGGGTGAAAACGAGAGAATTCCTGCCAAAAACAAAGCGGGAATGATTGCTAATTAATTTAAATAGTCAAAACATTCACATTTTGTTTTTAACATTAATTTCTTGAATCAAAAATAACAATTGATAACAAAAATGATCATTCGTAGGGGTACCTTGTAGACAAAAGTACAGACAAAGTCGATGAAACCACACTGAAGCTTTGGCAGCTCTGCGGCTTTGTTCCTGTCCATCATGGGCTAGATTAAAAGACAAATAGCACATAAAATGTTTACATTGTTCTTTTTTTCCAGGCAGCCCCACCAGTAATATTAGATTCAGACACTCACGATAGGTTGTTGCTCGAGAACAGTCCTCTCAAGATCACCCTGCTCCCAGAATTCAGCTGCTACAGAGAGGGCAACCTAGGACAGGAGAGATTTCACTTTGTACATTGCTGAGAAACAAAACTGTAGTCATTATTCATTTGACATCTCTTACCTTGCTCTGCACCTCCCATGGTTTTGTGATAGCTGAGAGGTCACATGCTGTCATCATCATGGCCCTGGTCGATTATGAAAAATATAAAAACAAACAAAGCAAAATATGATTATTTTTAAGAAACGTGTTATGCTAAAATGTCATCGTAGTTAGAAACGGACACACTTACATTACAATTTCTTTCCTTGTTGTTTCAAGAGACATGAAGTCCACCCATTTCTTCTCGTCTTCATACGTCTCAGAGAGATCCACAATTTTCTGGAACATTGTTCTTTTTCTTTGAGGTTGATTAAAGCAGAAGTTTACGTTTAAAATCTTTTGTTTTTACATTTTAGCTTTAGATTTAGCAACTAAGAGCCATTGTCACAATAAACGTCACTTTGCAAAAAACAGCTCAATGATTTATAGTAAATAAAAACAACATAATGACCAGTAAAGAATGTATTTTAATTATGATATATTGCAGAAACTTACTTGAAGTACAAGGCAAGATCAGTTGCAATAATGGCAATGTCAATGAGGTGGAAGACATGCTCTGTTTGTCTTCTGTTGAGGTTTTGGAAGATGTTTAATGACTAAGAAAAAAAACATATGTTAGGATCAAATCAAATTAACTTGAAGGCTTACATTCTGGATAGTTTGCTTATACCTCGTCGCTTAACAAGAATTTGCCAAAATCCAAGTGATGCCTCTCTAGAATAGAGGATCCATGCAGCTTGGCTAGAGGATTTTGGGACCTAATCACAAAATTTGGGGTTGATTACTATTTGTAGAATCAATAATAATACAAGCACTAGTAGAAATAGTAGGAGTATTTACTGACTTCACTTGGTAGAGATTATTTGTGCCTCTGTGGTCGATATCATGCAGGAAGCCGGCAGTGATCATGGCCATCACCTCCAAATCTGTGTAATACCGCTTCAGTCTACCTGTCTGGCTCCATAAAAAAAAATCATTCTCATTATGATTTTAGAATTTTTAGAATGCGTATGAAAAACGTTTCAAGAACAACAAAGATGCATAAATATGTTTGTTTGAAACTGGATTATACATACGTGTTTGGAAACAATAAAAAATGTTTTATACATTACTTTTATACTTAAACCAAGAACAAGCATTTTGTTTGGACCCTCAACAAATAATTCTATAACAAAAAAATACAGCATGATGCTGACACCAACATCATACAGGAAATAAATAAAATATATAATAATTCAATTCTACAATAAAATAATAAAAGTGGATTCCAAATGAAAATTTAGGGAAGTCATACCGTGAGTAAAGTGAACATGGTTTGCCCAACATTGAAGCCATGGCGCCAGTTGTGGTAGGTGATTCTTCTGTAGCCTTTGCTGACTGAGTACATGAATCTCACCAAAACCTAATCAGAAGATAGGAGCCGATTTAAAGGAATTTCATGATAGTTCGGGACACAAGTCAGGTGCCTCCATCATTATAAACAAGCAGATTTACCTCCTGAGGGACCTGGAACTTTTTAACCACTCCGACTTCATAGTACATCTGGATCCCACACATTACAAGATCCAGTTCAGTGCAGTCAAAGTCTGAAAAACGGAATTCGTAGATCTCAAACTTCTTCGGGCCAGGCAGCTCTTTTTTCTGCATGAACAATAAGTCAGACAGTGCACATTTGAAAAATGCATTACCAGCTGAAACAGCATGAATGGAACATTAATTTATATAGACATATTTGAAAGCATCTGTAATGTTTTTCCTAGTAGATTCCTATTAAGGGTGACTTTCTTTATCTTATCTCTCTGAGAAGTTTAACATCAACCTGTGATTTCAAACATCTTTAATTAATAAGCAGTTCAGTGTACCAGTATCTGCAAAAGCTCTTCCTCCTCACAGTCTCTTGGCTCTTTGTCAAAATACTCTCTTGTTTTCTAAAATGGAAATACCAAGGAATACAAAAATAAATATTTATAAAATAACAAAATAAAATTTGCAGCTTAAAGGTACAAACTTACAAGGATGTTTTGAATCTCATCATCTCGACATTTGACATGGTACAGCACCATGTCCTGGGCAATGTCCTTCCTGTTCTCCAGCTTGTTCATTTTGTCATAGGTGTCTGTATTAAGGACTGACCAACCCAGAAACTGTGTCAAAGCCTGTCAAGACAGCAACGCATTATTCCTAAGTGAACAAGTAAGCGTTTTTTCTATTTATCTCTAAGTGACCATTCTCTTTAACGGTTCCATTCAATCTTTTAATTGTACCTCCATGAGTTGTTCATCATGTTCATCAAACGGTTTGCCATCCTTCCTGTTGTAGAAAGTTGCAACACCAACAATTTCTTCTTTTTTGTTGACAATTGGCAGGGATAGCACATTCTTGATGGTCCATCCACTGCTATCCAAAGCTTCCGTCTACAGAAACCCAAAGTCTTATTACTCCAAGCCAAGGAAAATTTTGACCATTAGATGCATTTGAGATCATTACAAATGTACCTGAAATTGGAACATTTCATCTGCTGCTGCATTCATGATGTTGCAGATCTTAAATGCACAACAGAAAACAAAACATTTATGTATATACATGTTTTAAAAATCTCAAAAATCACCCATACTTTATTCCCAAAGTCACTTACAAATCCACTTTCTGCTACATATGTAGGTAATCCACTAGACAAAGCCCAGTGATCTGCTGCTGGATTTCTGAAAAAAAAAGTTTTTTTAAGCACTCCCGGATATATAAAATGTAGGCTACTAGAAGGAAAAAAGAAAAACTTACGGTATGACCTTGATGTCCTCTTTTCCGTGCAAAATATAATCGATAACTTTGTAAAAAATGATTTCCTAAGTAAATAAAAAATACAAATTAGCTTTTTAGATACATTTTAAAGTACATTATGTCAACATTTATAACATAATTTCAAATCGATATGACTTTCTTTCAGAAAAAAAAAGTAATCTAGCAAAGCTGCTCTCTTATATATAACAAAAGAGAATAGTGAATTTGAAATGACAGAACAATTTTAGATAATTTGGGGATAATTTAAAGAGTACAAATGCAGCTTACTCTTCCATCTGGAGTAACAGGTCCAGAATAGGGTGCCTGCTCTCCCATCAACACGGGCCAAATATCAAAGAACTCCTGCAAGAGAATAAAACCACCGGGTCAGTCTAAGAGAGGGACAGGACAGCCTCTAAATTAAGCATTAAGTCTCTGTTCCTTCCAGCGATTGTAGTAATTGACGTACCTTTTCCTTGGTCATGTCCAGCAGGCCCACAGAGTACCTGTCACAGTTGAGATAGGCTCGTACTGTGTACAAAGCTTTGTGAAACTGTCGTTCAATGTCTGTGAGCTCTTCAAACACCTTGTTAGCTGACCACAACAGCAGCTGTGCATGAGATAAATAAAAAACGCATTTAGAAATCTATGCTTTTTCAGTTTAGTTTTACAATTTTGTCACCTGCTATGCAGACTGACCTGTCCTTTTCGTGTTTCACAGTTATGAAGGTAGCTCAGATGAAAAATCTTCAGGTTCAGAGAGCCAACTTTCAGATACTTTAAAAAAAGCTTTAACAAAAGAGACATTTTGAGAATTTCAAGAAAATAACATGATGCCAGGTATGCTTTTATTGTGTCTTTAAAAACGTCTCTGGGTTATGTATATAAACTCAGTTCCTTGAAGGAACGAGACACTGCGTCTATAGACGCTTTGGTGTTTCCAAAGCTTCTATAGACGCAGTGTGATTTCCTGAAAAGGAACCAAGTATGACTTTACAGTCCCGTTTCAACATTTCAACATTAAAAATATGTAAGTCTTATTGTGAATAGAGTTTAAAACCGATACACCAGACAAAATGTGTTTACATAAGTATTGAAATAATAATTCAACTTGTGAAGCAAAAACAAAGTTGTGCTAGTGCTATTTTTACTGGTTTTGAGACCACTGTAGACTGTATTAGTAATAGCAGCGGACAGAAACAACAAACAGACACTCACATCCTCATCTTCATCAGTGAAATGTGGTCCAGTGGTCTTGTTGACTGCCATGATGATGGCAACGACATCTTTTCCATTCATGATTGGTGCCGCCAACATATTATGTGTGGTATATTCAGTAAGTTCATCAACAAATGAGCTGAAGTGACTGTCCTACAGTCAAAGCAAAGTCAGTTTGTCACGCACAATACACACTGTCTCTAAACAAAAAATTTTAACACAGTAACAATTGATATTTGGCGTAGAGTCAGACTGTAAAAAAACTTTTTATTTATTACTTTATTTCTTAATTTAGATTCAAATGTGTATCTTTTTGAAGTTAATGAAGCACAATATCTCATCACAGATAAGATAGATACGAAAATAACCTTTTAAATAAATATTTATAATTTACTGTATATTTATTAAATATTTATAATTTACTTTTATCTAACAGTAATAATTAAGGGAATAGTTAAAATTCTGACATCATTTAGTCACCTTCAAGTAGTTCCAAATCTGTATGCATTCTTTGTTCTCCCGAACACAAAGAAGAAAGCTTGTAACCATGTTTTGAGTCACCATTGACTTCCATATAATTTTTTCCCCTAGTAGTCAATGATGAACCCAAAAAAGCCTGGTTACAAACTTTCTTTAAAATATCTTACTTTGTGTTCAGGAGAATAAAGAATTTCATACAAGTTTGGAACTACTCGAGGGTGAGTAAATGATGACAAAAGTTTCATATTTGGGTGAACTATTCATTTAACTACATGTACTTAATTTATGGTAAGCATTAGGGTTTTGGTTTACATGCAATAAACGCATAATTTATTGTTACTATGTATAGTACTATGTATACTATGCATATTTTGCAATATTTTTCATTGTTAGCTAATGTAAACTAATGCAACTTACTAATGTTGTTTTTCGTCCTTTTTTAACAAGATAAGAATTGTACAAGTGATTCAACAAACAATCTTCTGTACTACTCAGGGAAGATTTGGTCACTGCATAAATGCCAGAGGTAAAGTAATCCTTCATGCTGGACATGGGTCATGGCATATTGAAATAAATGGATTATGTCAAGAGGATTTGCCAAGCCTCAAAATATGCCCATACCTGCAGTCTAATAATGTTTAATAGTTCGACTAGTCTCTCTCAATCAAGTTTTACCGTCTGTCTGATCAGTTTATAGATGTTTTAAAAGCAATGTTTTCTTTTGTACCTGTGTAACATCCTTCACATTGATGGGCTTCTTGGTTTGAGCCACATATCCTACTATACCGATGTCCAGAGGGAAGACGATCTCAGAGTCTGGAGGCACCACGCAGTCATCGAGTTCAGAATTTTCATTAACGTTGAAGAGACGTGTAGCCAGTTCAGCGATGCCGTTTCTCTGTCGATACATGAACAGGCTACATCTGTCGGCGTGGATCAGAGCGCTGATCCGTTTCAGAATCTTAAAAATCACCTTCTCCATATTGACGTTCTCCTGCATGTCTGTAATGAGATCGTAGAATATCGCTCCCTCCTCTACCGAGGATATGTCCTTAAAACTGTCCATATCCACTTTAGACTCTGGTATTCGCATGATGGAGGCCACGGCACCAGGTTTGAGCTTTTTGTCAAAATAGCTCCTGGCAAAATCTGGATTTCCATCTAGGAACTTCTCCACGTCTTCCTTTTTGACACTCATCTTGGGATCTTCTGCCTCAATCCCAGTACTGGCAGGTGAAGGCCAAGGAATGAGAGTTCAAATGAGGTTTCAGGACAAAAACAGAATATTTACAGCATATAATCCTCAAATGGTCGAGAAAATGATGAACCGTGAGATGAGACGCCTGCCACAGCAGGGGCAACCCGTGTCCAATCTAACTGTCATCAGCAAGGTGTTTTCCTAATAGTGTTGAAGGTGAATCAGGATCTGCTCTAGTAAAACTGATCAGGTGACCTGCATCAAAGCCTGAGCTCAGAGCTGAAAGCAAACAATGTCCTCTTCTGAACGCTCTCTGTGTCCTGGGAAAGAGAAGAGATGCTATTAATGACGGTTTTATAGAAAAAGCTATATGATCATAAAGTATGTGAGTGCTACTGCACAATCATATGCTTTGTTCCTTTATGTCTCCTCTCCCAGAAGCCTGGCCTTTGCGCTACAAGCTCTTTAAGTTCTTATTAAAAACACACTCCTCATTACTAAGCCCTAGTTAACCAGGCCACTAGCTGATTATCTCAGCATCCCAGTTGTCTTCTTACTCAATGTGACTGCATCCATGAGAGCAGTGAAAGTGCTTTCCTAAAAAAACATACATGTGAAAATCAGTCATTGAAGAAGACCAAAGGATGACCAGACATATCAATAAATAAATATAATTTGCAATATGTAACTGGTAGACTGTAATTCATATGCCAATATTATGAACACTGTACATAATTGGTGTATATGGTGTTTACAAACAGAATACATTAGTGGCATAATAATTATGAACAACAATAGAAAATAAACAGCAAAACTAAACTAAAATAATACACTAAAATAGAAAATGGTAAAATAAAATAAAAATGCAAAAATAAAATAAAATTCTCAAAAAGTCAAAAACTCTGTATTTCATTCTAATTTTTAAAAGCATAGTACTGCCATTTTGTATAGCAGTAATACAGAAAGGCTTAAAAGCAACCAGCATAAAAGTGGGACCAATGCAGATAAATATAATTTGAACAATGTAACTGGTAGACTGTGATTCATATGCCATTGGGTGCCAATCTTATGAACACCAATATACAGTATTATATTAATGTGTAATAGAATAGAATAGAATAGAATGCTGCTTATTTGGAAACCTTTCCTAAATCTGGATCTAAATCTGGTTTTGGTTGTGCTCCTGAGATACACATTCTGTATCAAATCTTATACATACATATAAAATAACAAAATAAAATAATAAAATGAAACAAAACATAATAGATCAATTGTGTTTATAATTAAGAAATTACTTTTCCGCATCACATGTTTTTTTATCTGAAAGAGACTCATTCTAAATACTCCTGATAAAAACTACTGAGGAATATGGGCCTAGATGGAATAACGATAAAGAGACTTATCATAGTTCATATCTATATAAAGGCCTCATATCCAACTTAAGCAAAAGGTCATGAGGATAATCAGCATATTAATAGCTCCATACGTGCACAAAAACAAGTCAGAGATTTGGCTGCTGAGGGAAGGTCCTGTGAGTATCTGTGAGTGCTGGTCTATCTCTATTGTTTTGGTAGACCTTGCTGTTTGTACATGATTAATAGTCAAATGTACACAGTTGTGAGTTAGTTGCTAATACACAAAGCCTGTAACTAAATCAACCTGTTACACAAAACGGAGTTTCCTTCAGATGGAACAGGAATCAATTTGTGAACCTCAACCTCTATATTAGCACCAACCACTGTACTGCTAATAATCCTATATGCACAAATTTCAATACTTTCTTCATGTTTGTTTAAACATTTACAATAATAATATGAAAAACATTTTTGTTCTTTGACATTTGAAGAAATATTTTATTTTGTGGGTGACTTCTTGACCTAAGAAAAAGCAGTAATCAGAATCTGAGAGTTTGCGGCAGAGAAGGGGTGTGGAAGGAAAGAGGGCGGGCTATTTATAGTGGGTAGAAGGGGATTTGATTGGGCAGGTGTAATGAGGAGATTGATTAGGTGATGCAGTGCCAGCTGTGATTAATCGACCGCGCTCCTACTCGAAATTAGTTTATTTGCAAAAACTTCACTTGTTACTGTGCCACCTAGTGATAGGAATCAATCATTGTTCTCCACTCTTAGGTAAAAAAAAAACACTAATCATTGGGGCAGGTACCTTTTCAAAATCCACAAATATATACAGGGTTTCTGCAGGATTTAAGACCTGCAAAAATAACATTTATACCATATGAGCAGGGGAGGGAAATGTCTATAGTACCATATTAAACTGTAAAATTACTGTAAAATGCATAATTTACAATTCGGATGCAGGTTTTCACTAAAAACTAAATGTTTTATATAATGATAAACGTTACATTTCCTCCTTTAAATGGGTGTCAAAAGTATTATTAGTTATTTAATTATTATATAAATTAAATAACATGAATTAGAGTTGTGCAATATTGACAAAATTGTGCTGATATCTTAAAGATTACCATGGACAGCTGACTCCTGAATTTTTTTTATATTCTTCATATTCTGTGTGGTCAGTTCACAGTGATAGAAATAGTGATAGAAATCCATCTTTTTCCGGTAAGTTTCCTTTGGAAAGTGTGCATCATCTTTTGAATCAGTATCAACAAAATTAATCTCTGCAATGCATCTCTATTGGCATGTAGATTGCCAAATGTTAAATTGCAACTTGGAGGGACACAAAATACTAACCTGCAGTTACAAATGCATAAATAACGTTTTGATATTTAAACGTAAAAAGCTGAAAACTGATGTTTGTAATCTTTTTTTTTTTTTTTAATTAAGATATTTTAAATGTAAAATTAGGAGGCAGCATGTCACTGTTAATAAATGAGTCATTGCAATTGAACTGAATCATTTAAATGTAGATTCATTCAGAAACAAAATGCCGTCAGAGAAGCAAAACAGTGCTGTGGCTGTGTTTTGGGTGATTTAGAGCAAAAGCAGGAAATGTATCTAAAACGTAAGTCTCTTAATAATAACTTGTTGTTACGTGTTGCTTAAAATAAATTGTAATCATGCTGACTTTTAGAAGAAAAACGGCACTCTTCGTGTGATATGAACCATATGAAATGTTATAAATATAGGCTATACATTTTCTGCCACCGTATCTTAAACAACGTGAACCGTGAATTCGAACACGCACTAGTTTAACTTGTTAACAGATTAATTCGGACTCGCCGGACTCTGGACTTGCAGCGCTCATGTATTTTTCATGAAATCATAGTTGTTTGAAATGTAATCATCTTTTAATCGCATTCAGCCATATCACAATTCTTTCATAATTACAAGACTTTCTTGTACAATTTAAGACTTTTTAAGGCCTTAAATTTGATCAACTAAAATTAAGACTTTTTAAGACTAACTTTTATTTTTAATGCAATTAATAACAATCATTTTGCAGGCCTATTACGCAACCTTCAGGGATAAGTAAAATAACAAAGGTGAACCAAAGGTTCTGCTGCAGCATCTTTTGTACTTTTTTGTCTGAGTGTGTGTTCTGTTCAGGAAGATGCTACACATTAACCTAATGAAAACAAAAAAACGAATTAATTCTGAATCCCTTTTAAATAAATTACCTCAAGGTTTTCTATGATAATTAAATTTTTTTTTGTAATTGTCTAAATGCTTAGTCGCTGCCTACAAAACCCACAAGGGTGCAGCAGACCGCAGTTTGATTCATTTCATAACAGCTCATTCGAACTCGTGTGAACTTACTGATCTCACATGCAAATGATTTTGCAGTCTGCCTCAATTAATCTTGACTATTTTATACTGCAGTCCTTGAACTGGCTGATAGGAATTTTGCTGGATTTTTAATAGTTAAAAACTCCTGAGGTTTTCCGTTGTAAGTATGTTGGGGAGCTTTGTTCAAGAACACTATCTTGCAGGCATTCACACATCTTACACACACACAGAGGTTTCACAGCATGTGTATCATTACATGAAAATTGATTTTATATTTTACAAAAAGGCCTTTTACTTGCTAAAAAGTACAACCAATCAGTTTGAATGGAGAACTGATTTGTACATCAAATACATAAGCTTTATTAGAGTTAAAGACCCTGTTCTTTGAACTGGAGCATGAAACAATGGATGTGATTCCAGAAAACAAGCTTAATCTACTGCATCAGGGAACATGTGCATGGTCAGCACTGGTGTATGAACTCACACTAAGGAGTGCCTTTGTTTGAATAGTTTCATAGGTTGGCCTGAAGCAAGCCTTGGGGGATGTGAGGGATTAGGATCAGGGTGAAGGTCCACGTGAACAACAAACTAAACAAGAGGGCCATAGATGCATTTCTGTAAGTGCTGACATTTAAGGAAACAGCATGGTGTGAAAATAATATCCACTGCAGAACACAAAATACTATACATACAATTTGTTATGCCAAAAACATTTATAGTAGACCAATGATCTCAAGACCCAAAAAACCCAATGATACAATTCTCAAAATATCTTCTTTTTGTCTCACAGAATAAAGAAAAATCATTTTTTGAACAACATGAACATGATTAAATTATTACAGACTATTCATTTTAATGTTTTAAACCCATTTTAAAGTAAATACACGGCATACAAATAACAACAACCAGGGACAAACAATAAAAAACTGTTTTCCTTGTCATCTGTTTACATAGTATATATAGCTGAGAGCCTCACAAGCTGTGGCCAAAAAAAGACGTGAAGGTCTTAAAAAAGAAGTGTACTAATCTCTGTGGAGACATATAGATACTACTGAACGCTGCCTGGAGTGCCAAGAGAGGTCAGCCAGTTTAGCCATATAAATGGATAATAAATTTGGATTGGGATTGGAACAACACTGCCACTATAAGAGTTATTCAAGATGGGAAATAATTATGCTTTATGTAATGGAACTTGTCAAGCATACTGACACCTGTGTGAATACATATGAAGGGCTGAATCACCCCACCTGAGAGCAAAGTTCCCTGAGGTCGCAATAGCATCTGAGCCAAATCTCAGTGCTGTAACGTGACGTTACCCGTGGCCAACCAATCCTAATACTGCCAATTCAGCAAATGTTGGCCACTAATGTTATGCAGATATGCATGGGAACTGGTCCCAAGAACAGCTCAGAAAAGTCTTAAAGAGACAATCCAGAACAAGGCCTTTCAAAATAGATACGAATTTAAATTAATCATGTTGTACAATGAATTTCATGTTTCCTAAATGAAATTTCCAAACAAAACATGATAACAGTTATTAACTTGAAGATTAATTACCTAAACCTAAAATAGCTATTAAAAAACTGGGATATCTGATACTGAATGAATTGCATATATAATACTCTTCAAATGAATGAATGAATGAATCTTATCAAAGAAAATTAGTCTATAATTAGTAATAATAAAATCTTTATATTTCTAGTTGAATAATGACGTAGACTAGGGCCCTGAACAACATCATATTGAATAAATTCATCATGCAATTTTATACATTGCTTTTAGGTACTGATCTAAAAGGTAAAGATTATTTACATACGATTCCTGCTTTTCATAGCACACCAGTTCTGTTCACCTCTTAGAACCTGATGAATGTAAAATTAACGTGATCGCACAAATCTAGAAAGTGCCAAGTACATTATTACATAATAGGTTCTCATAACGAATAAAGCTGCTTCCGTAATCACATCCATCTCATCAAAACAACACAAAGCCTCTAGGAGCCTATTGTCATCAAGATAACGCTATAAACATGCACCCTCCCCACTCAAATCAACAATCACTATCATCCCAACACAACAATTTGCCTTGTCTTGATTTCAAATTATTGGACAACTTGTACATCTTGCATTAGCTAAAGCTTGTACATCTTTTAAAAAAAAACACATCTGTAGAATTTATTGGAGTGGTTTTATAATTTAGACACTACATTAAATTGATCATAATAATAAGTTTAACAACATTTGAATCCTCTAGATCTTATATTGTTTCTCTTATAGTAGTTAATATAATAACATAATAAACATGAATATACAGCCCACCAAAGAATACGATTTAAACATGGATATGCAAAAATCTAAATCAGTCTTTCCCAAAATAAGAACCATCTTTAGTCAGGAACATTCTAGCTTCAGGTAATAATCTGCCAAAGGATGATACGGACCAGTAACTATTTAGTTTGCTGAGAGAATATATACAAGAGTTTATTAGTTCCATTCTTTGGAGGTAAACTATTCCAAAAAAAAAAAAACCTAATAACATAACATACAGCAATAGGTTTTCCAAAATTCCAATTTTTAGTTTTGTTTTTCTAAAAACTGGAATTGGAATTTTGGAAACAAATCAGGTTTTTCTCACTACATTCAATAGTTGCACAAAGCTTTAATTGTTTTTTGGTGAGCATGGGAGGGTTCAACCAGAAGCCAGATTACAGTGAGGATTTCTACAACCGGATTAACCATAGATTTAGGAACCGTATTTAGTCACAAGAAGTGAAAATAATCAATAAGCCTGTCTGTGGAGTTGGTATAAAAGAGCCTTTGCTCAGTGTAGACAACACAGCCTTGTGGAGAACCACAAAGAGAGATCCTACACCATTGAAACCTTCCTCTCATTCACTCCAAACAACAACAAAGCAAACAGGTAAGATGTAGTGTTTTTTGTAGGCCCTTAGGGCTATGAGGTTAACTAAACTACAACTAAACTAAACTGCAATGAGTTGATTTAGCAACTTTGATTGACTTCTCAGTTGCTCAGAATGGAATACTACAAGTTTGCCCTGCTGGTGGTTTTCCTTTCCTATGTTGAGCGCTGCTGGTCCTCCTCCTGCATTGTGGACAGTTTTACAGTCAAGGACAACTTCGACCCCAAGAGAGTATGTAGTATGCAGTTTAATGATTTCAGAAAGAATAAAAAATTACACATTTGCAATCTTAAAACAGACAGGCTGACCTAACCTGGTGTATTGCATCTTGTAGTATGCAGGCAAATGGTACGCTCAGCAGAAGAAAGACCCAGAGGGACTCTTCCTCCAGGACAACATCTCTGCCGAATACACCATTGATGATGACGGCACCATGACTGCCTCTTCCAAGGGCCGTGTAACTCTTTTCGGGTTAGTGATGATCTGAAAGTATGAGTGTAACAATGAAGCATTGAATGACATTTGATTCAGAAAGCTTAATAAGCTTAAGTAAGATTGCAATAATATAACATGCTAATGCTAATTCTGCTAACTCATGGTAACAGAGAATGTTCTCTGAACTTTGGAGATTCTCTCGAAGTTATGAATAAATATTTATTAGTAACATTAATAAAATGTTGCTTAATATAAGTTATCTCTTCTTTAGTAATGTTAATGGAATACTAATGGAATGTTTCTTTGTGTTAGTAAGTAGGTTTAGAGAATACTTAAACATAACGTTTGCAAAACAAAAAGAAATTAATAAATGTGGTCTTTAACATTTACATAACCAAGCAGCATGTTCTTCAAACATTTTTAACAAATCAAACATTTTGATAGTTCTGAGAACATAAAAGAAGTTTGATAACAATGACAATAAATGCTAATCTTAGCCCACTGCTTAAGGCTCCTAGGTTGATTCAGACAAGTTTAAATATACGGTAGTAATGACGTCATATGCTAATGGTAATCCTGCCGCTTACAAATTCTGTGTTGATTCAGCAATTCAGTTTAAATATATGAAAACAATGACGTCCCATGCTAATCCTGCTTTATACGGACTTGGTTAATTGAGAAATAAGTTAGTGATGATGTCACATGCTAATGCTAATCCTGCAGGATGCTCTTTACAGATTCTGGGTTGTGTGTGCTGACATGGCTGCCCAGTACACTGTTCCTGACCCAACCACTCCTGGCAAGATGTTCATGAGCTATCAGGGCTTGGCTAGCTATCTGTCCAGCGGAGGTCAGAAGACACTTATGTACCCATTATCACATCTGTACCCATTACTATCACATGAATCAGTTGATTTATTGCTTATTCTTCATAAAGGTGACAACTACTGGGTCATTGACACCGACTACGACAACTATGCTATCACCTACGCTTGCCGCACTCTGAAGGATGATGGCACATGCGAGGATGGCTATGCCCTGGTCTTCTCACGCAACCCCCGTGGCCTGCCTCCTGCAATCCAGCGCGTGGTCCGCCAGAAACAAGATGAGATCTGTATGGCTGGTCAGTTCCAGCCTGTCCTGCAGTCTGGTAAGTTTACTGACAGAAGTCAGGCTTTCAATTTAGCTCCAATACAACAAAAGCAGTCATTAATTCAGTTAATCATGCACATATAGATGGAGTTTGGATTTGATTTGTCTGTTTGATCTGATTTTTTTCATCTCACATTTTACAGGGGCTTGCTAAGCTGTTAGAGGAAACAAAGAGCATGCTGGAAAAAGAAGCAGCATCTGGGGTCAGCACTGTAGAGATGCATGTGTGCATCAGGGAGACATCACATCATTGAACGTCTTAACTCAAGGGAATCTTGTACTGTGTTAAGTGTGTGTGAGACAATAAATATTTTTTAAACAAAACTTACTGTTGGAGACTTTTCTGGAATTTGTAGTGGTGGATGGTTGTGCATTTTTTGCATATTATTGACATCTTCAGTGAAACTGACAAGTCAGTGTCACCAAGGATGATTTTTAGGAATTTAAAATACATTAGAATGGATAAACACCAGTTTGAATACCAAATTTGTGTACAAACTGAAAGGGATTTATTATATTTCACAGCATATTTGCATTATTAACCAATGCCAAGAAGAACAGAATCAGCATATATAATACATACTACATCACATCTTTTTGGGAAACATAACAGAGATTATGAGAAAACAGAAATGAGGACTAAATGAGGGCTTGTGAGATCTAAAATGGTAAAAATTGGACGGGTGTTATTTTGCCAATCAAGTTATCTACTTTATTGCAGTTCCTAAGCTTTAGTGATGATAATTCCTGTAAATTCACATTATACATTCACATTAACTTCTGGTTCCAAGCAAATAAAAATACATTTTCAGACAATTGGACAAATTACAGTTACATTCTTACCATTTAAGTATTTCTATTATATTAACTAATATGTACTTTATAGCAATTTCATTTGCAGCAGAAACATATATTTTGTCTTAGCATTTCTTAACGGACTCACAAGCTATTAAGAAGATGTTTTAAATGTTTAATACTTAACTCAGACAACATTAATTAATTAAATTAATTAGAATTAAGTGCAATTAAAATCATACCAGTCAAGAGTCAAATGTTTCTTGGTGAGTCTAAAAGAAACATTTTCATTGTCTATTTCTAAAAAAAAAAAAAAAAAGCCCAATTATAATAGGTTTAAACTTGAAAATTATCAAAAAAATAAAAATAACAAAGTAAAAGGCATAATGTTTTCAATGTTAATCAAGCAGTAATGCCCAAATAATTCACATAATCAGCCCAACAACCTTAAAAGATTCAAAGACAAAAGGCTGGCCTAAGTGCAGTATGAGTATTATCAGTTGAATATTACATTGGGTCATCTAAGGTCTTTCCAAATTATCTACAATAGGTTAATACGTTCTGAAAACTGTTCTTGTTACGACTGCCGATAAGTATTCTCAAGCCAGCTGGTGTCTTGGATCAGAACAGATTGTCTGTACTGTGCCAAGTCTCCGTTGGAGAAAGTCAGGGTTAATGACATAAGGGGCTTTTAAAGCCTGACAATGTAGTTAAACAAGATGTAGAAAAGTCTAGACTCCAGACTGGGAGTCTGGCACAGTTTTCTGAACATGTACTACTAAATAATAATACTTGCAATTAAAAACATTTTATATTTTAAACCTATATTCTATTTTATAGCCTTATAGCCTGAATGCAAATTTGATAACACCAAAAAAACCACAACAACTGCATTTTCTAAAAACAATCTTAGGAAAACATAATTCATAAGTCATGGAAGTTAATTTGAGTATAATCACATAGCACATGTTTTTAGAACATTCTGATAAAAGCAATGAGTAGCCATGTGATACCCAACCACTCATGAACATTTACAAAGTGACAGAATGTCAGCAAATATATTAACATACTGACCTGAAAAGATTAACTTGAAGAATGGACGCTTAGTTTGCTGTGGAGAAACAATGTTTTAAAAGGTCATAAGTAATGAGTCGTATTTACCAATGAAAAAAACCCCCAAAGAGAACAAAGCAGCTAAGCAAACATTAAGTATCCTGTGACGTTAACATTTCTGTAAGACACTGCCTCACATACACGAGCAGTCACATAAGACATCCCAATCGTTCCCATGAAGAATCTGAGCTTATTTAAGATAAATGTGTTTTCTCCACACACACATGGTGGTTACTCCTCAACAGAATAAGAAATGCTGCACTGCATTCACATAATTTTAAATATGTCACAAATAAATATCATTTTTTCCATCTACAAGTGACTATTTTCAAACAGGTTTCCTCAAACTCTCTGCCCCTCTACCCTTGGTTGTACAAACAGGTGGCCACGCCCCAATCTCACACCACTGGCTGAGCTGTTGCTAGGCAGATCAGATGCTCAAAAACAGAGCAATGTTTTGACAGCAACACAGAGCCTCAGGCACAAACAGTGTTACACTTTTAGGGAGAACAACTTACACATTTTATATTGTGGGCCAATAAAAAAAAAAAGCATTTCAACAACACACTGAACGTTTAAACATATTATATGAACTTTAAAGTATACATCCTGAATATACAGATATATAGCTAATCAGCAGATTTATACTATCTAGGTGTAAGTATAAAATCCAATTCAAATACAATTGTATATATATTTTTTTCCCCCTCATGTGGCTCATAGTGCACTACTTAGATGCTTTCAGCTACATACAAATTCAGTAATACTAAGTAGAGACAGTGGGTGGCACTGTTTCTATGGTGATCAGCCCACAGCCCTCCCTTCTCTCTCTTCCTCTATCTCCATCTGTCTATGATTGGTTGCTGAGGGTTAAGAAAGCGGAGCAACATCTTTACCCACAATCCTTTGCTCTATTCAGACAGCCGAGCTAATGCGCACCGGGAAATTCAGCAGTGGAGGCATGGCAAATGTATTCTCCATTCTACTCATCCGCTCATTTGACAAGGGTGAGTCCCTGTTTCCCAAAATATTCATCCTCAGTCTTTATATGGTGGTGGGCTTCCTCTTATACAAAGCTTTTATATATTTGTAGGATACCACAAGATTATTTAATAGCACATGAAGATAAAGCAACACGCCTCTTGACACATTCATGTCATGTAATTTATTTCTTTTTAGGATTTTAGACACTTTAGGAATTATATTATGTCGCTGAACTGGTAAACAATTAATTTGTACATATTATCTGAAATCTTACATAAGCCAAACACCATATACAAAGGTTTGTGTGTCATTCACTCAGTCACTTATAAAGTATGACTCATAACTGAGTTCATATAAAGTGGACCGAGATCTCTGCCTATACAACTTGCCAGATCTGATAACAACAACTGTACTGTATGTCTACAATTAGGAAAAAAGGAAAGAAAGGACATTATTCTTAACCACACAGTCATTATTCGGCCAAATGACGGAGGCTCACAATTCATAAAATAAACAGAGAGATTGCCCGAACTGGCCCTTTGTTATTTATTGACACAATATTAATAATAAAAATGAATGGAAACACACACACACACACACACACAGAAAACACTAAGGGACAATACATACTATACAATACCCAAAACAAATGAATAAATATATATATAAACCTGCACATCGCCAAATATAGTCTGTGAGTTATACTATAGTATAATAAAATTGTATAATACCCCTATTGTCTGGTTTCAATGATAAAAACCTAACATATGATCTATGTGTGGCACCTATCATGTGAGAACTATTATTGAGCACAGAATATTTATTATAATTGAGTCTTTACACACTTCACACATTTTTTCACAGTATAAATGCCATACATCCTGTAAGTAACATGAACAACAGCATCTTCTCAAGTCAGAGTGAATTTTTTAGATGTGCCCTTGAA
>JAUYWG010000059.1:8097726-8116857 GCA_034779775.1 Enteromius afrohamiltoni | reverse complement strand
TAGATAGATAGATAGATAGATAGATAGATAGATAGATAGATAGATAGATAGATAGATAGATAGATAGATAGATTTTTTTTTTTTGGGACAATAAATAAACAAAGATAACGATCACGTTCTATGAAGAATTTCGTAAACCTCCTACTGTAAATATATAATAAATTATTTAGCAAACAAGCCCTGATTTTGATTTACACTCATAGTATTTTGGTAAAAGAGTAAAGATCTTCTGTTGGTGGACACCTCATGTCTTTAGCTTGCCTTTAGTCTGCAATATTAAGTAAAACGTAGCTTGCATTCATTGATCTTACATGACGATATCCTGTGGGTTATTGATATTACCAGCATTTATTGAGCTGTTCTGCTCCCTTTACCGTTACAGGAAGTCCAGGTCCTTTACAGCTGATGCTGTATAATAGATTTCAGCTTAATCGCAAGTGACAGTAGAAAACTGAGGAAGCTGCACAATACATTTTAATCTATTTCAATTCAGTGACACAAGACAAAAACATTCAAAAACATTACTGTTTGTCAAGAAATGTGATAAATGAAATAGCTGAATGAGTTGTAAAGTTGAGTGCACAGCAGAAGAAAGGAAACGGGTGCTATGCTGCTGCAGACAGCTGTGAAATTTTAGACTGCTTCTGTGTTTCTGGTGACTTTGCACTCTTTGGTATTGAACAGCGAGTGCTGGATTTTAATTCTGAGAATCAGTGTGCAGAATTATTTCACTGTAGTAAGAGAAACTGAACTAGGGAGAAGAAAAAGATCGAGGCTTAAAACGAATAAGTACTCCTACACCATCACTTTTTTGTTCCAACATTCTGTTTAATCGCTGTGGTTACAGAGAAGCGTCGCTGTAGATTGGTAAAAAAAAAAGATCCATGTTAAATATTCATGATTTGAGCGTAAGGGCCTTTCATTGCTTGCCCTTGTCCCTCAACTGAATAATGCATAGGTCAGAGCTTACGCTAATTCTTGGGTTATGATTAGAAATTGATTGTTATGTGCGGTCCGTTTGAGTGAGAGGACCTGAGGTCAAGAGCTGAGGTCATCACGCCACATCCTCCTCTGAGCCATAAAATCAAAACACTCATTCTGAGTGCAGAGGTAAAGCAAGACACACACCACCTGCATTTCAAGGCTGGCGCATGCAACCTTAGGGTGCTTTATAATTCCCCGGCTGTTTGGAAATGAGTGAATAATCCGGGCAATTGGAGCGGTGTGTGTGCCTAAGCATTTTCTGCATCCTGTGTCCACACTGCCAGTGTATTATTAACCCTGGGGAGGTCAGCGAGTCAGGCCATTCTCTAAAAAAGAGCAGAGGCAGTTTCCATTAAACCTGCTTTGGAATTTATCACAAAGAACTGAGCAGTGTAGACGGCACAAGAGTTAATATTCAAACTGCTCGCATGATCTGAAAAAGATGTGTTTGGAACTATATTGTGAAATCTATGCAAACACAGTTATGTATGGCTGTTCTGTTTAAGACATTAATGAAATTACCATTTTTATTTGATGCACTTTTTTGAAATAAAAAATGAATAAGTGCTGTTCTTTTGAAAAATGTATTCTTTAAAGAAAAGAAAACATATCAAGGTTTCCATGAAAATACAACTGTTTTATCTCTGGAATTAATTACATTTTAAAATGTATTAAATAATGAACAGCTAAATAAATAATTAAACAATTAAATAAAAGTAATAAACAGAAAAGTAAATATTATATAAGTGAAAACTAAACCTTTTCAATAAGTTTACATTTTAAAATTACTACAATATCATTTAGATTTTTAATAATAGTTAGCAATATTACACAATACTATGTAATTATATTTTACAAATACACATTTGTACTATATTTTTGGCCAAATAAATACAGCATCTGAGCATAATATGTTTTACATATATTACCAACCACATTTTATTTTTATTACACACAGACCAGGGTTATTTTATTACATTATAGTTTGTGTTAATGATTGAATTTGTTTTTATATTTATATCTCTTTTGTATTTTTATATTGTAGTTAAAGTTTTAGTCATTTGTTGTGTGCTTTGTTATTTTAATAACAATATCGTTTTTAGGACTGTTTTTCCTTTAGTTATTTCAGTACATCATGTTAAAATAATAAAAAAATAAAAAAATATTAAAAATTATAATTGTTTCTTTGGCAACTGACTGAAGGTTAGGTCTTTGTATAGTACATTTTATTTCAGCTAATGTTTATTTCAAGTAACAAAAAAGTTTTTTTTTTAAAATGGTTTTAGTTTTTGTTAACTATAACAACCCTTGTTACGTACGAACTGCTAACAAGTTATAACAACTAAAAATCATCATAGAAATCTGCAACATTCTTAAAGTATGAGATTGCAAGTATCTTACAACAGACTTCACACAACAGACTTGGAATTAATTTTTAAATTAGTTCAAGTTTGTGTTCTACAGAAGGCAGAAATTCTTCACTAGAGAACAGAACAAATGTCGGCGCTCCAAGTCTGCTTTTGATTATTTCATGTTTGTCAGAATGTTAGGCCATAAGCCAAGTCTAGCCAAGTCTGTCTCATATGCTCTCCTAATAGGGTTATACATAAAACATCAACACCTGCTCCATTCTCAGGAAGGATTGAGCTGTTTCCTACTTTGAAAGAATTCACTCTCACATATTCAAACAGAGACTACAGTTCAAGACCATCAAGTCATTAGTATTCACACCTGTTTGTTTGAGATAAAGCATGTAAAAAACCAAAGCATATAAGTGCACAGTGGCTTACAGGTGGCAGGCTGTTTTTCTCTTTGTTTTTTTACAGTTTGCTCAGTAGGTGACAAGACGTCTACAGTCAGTAAACAGGATGCAGCAGCCACTTAATGACACATTAGTGCCACCCAGACAGGGTTAATGCTCTGACAAACACTGAGTCAAGAGTGTAATTGTCAATTGTAATTGTAATCGGGTTTAGAAGTAATGGCACAGTATACCATTATGGAGGTTTATGCTGAAGTCTAAAACTGTTTTGCGATTAATTATTCATTCTAATTAAAATTCATTAATAATACATTAGCGCTATTGTTCATGGGTGTTTTAAAAATCGGGTACAATTCATTTACAATTCATTATGTCAATTGGATTGAGTGACTTAGGAATTGTATAGTTGTCCTCGTTAAAAGGAATTACACATGTGTTTACACTCCTGCACTCCTTCCTGGTGAACATGAAATATTAGGATACATATTCAAAAGCACATGAATCTCAGTAAAAAACTAAAATCCATGACCTTTCATGCTCTTGCCTTGATTTTGTAAAAGTGTACTTGTTTTTTCAGAGCACAAATTAATATACTTCGGATCAAATCCAAGTGCTTTATAATCCTCCATAGACAGCAATGCAACTGAAACGTTCAAAGCCCAGAGAGGTAGTAAGGACATTGTTAAAACAGTTCATGTGACATCGGTACCCTTTGTGTGCAAAGAAAACTAAAATAATACATTTTATTTTTGTCTTACTTGAACCACTAATGCCAAATGGACTATTTTAATAATGTCCTTACTTCCTTTCTGGGCCTTGAATGTGTCAGTTCCATTTGTGGTTATTCAAAGATAAACTCAAGATAAAGGGAGGGTGAAAGATTACTTTAGTCACACACATAACCTCATACATAACATTTTATAATTCTTTCTTGCTCTCTAGTGCAATTTTATCTCCTTTCTTCAACAAAAATGATTGTATCTGTATTGCATTTTTATTTTACATGCATCACCTTTGTTATTATATATTGCGAAAACATACTTTACAAAAACAGCGCACAATGGAGCAGAGACAGCTCGCCCTCAAAGTTGGGTTTCCTACCCAGAAGGTCTCCTCTCTCCTCCTGTCACCCTGTGCTCTTCAGTCATGCACACTTATTTCCTATCAGTTTTTTTCCTGC
Source organism: Enteromius afrohamiltoni (assembly GCA_034779775.1). Classification (NCBI taxonomy): domain Eukaryota; kingdom Metazoa; phylum Chordata; class Actinopteri; order Cypriniformes; family Cyprinidae; genus Enteromius; species Enteromius afrohamiltoni. The sequence goes on along the minus strand of JAUYWG010000059.1, from coordinate 8,112,931 downwards.
CCTCCTTGACCCTGCCGACCTCTCTCTCTGCAGCCTGTCCGCTCTCACACTCGGTTTTAAAAACACTGTGCTACACAAAGTGTCAAGCTTTCTCTTGCCCTCCCTCTTAGACCTCTCAGTACGACGCTGACAAAGTTCTCACGGCACAGACAGGCTTTCCTCTTACTTCACTCTGCTTCTGCTGCTTGACAATTGATGTCTCAAGACTCCAGCTACGAGAGAAAAAATAATGGTGCATTTAGAAAAGTCAGATGAACAGTAGTTGTGCTCTTTATTTAGCTGCTTTCATCATGTCATTACTCAGGAAATGTAATTCATTGGAGATCACACAGGATAATTATAGAGCGAGTCTGGATACCCAAGTGTTAGCACAAGGTTCCATTCAGTGCAGTTCACGTGGGAAGTCAGTTCATTGTGTGCAATGCATCAGCTAATCCATTGTTTTATTCATGTTCTGACGACACATCTTCTATGAATTCTCAGTGTTAAGGATAACACAAAGTACTTGAATCACTGAATAGCTATAGCAAACTAAAAAACGTGTATATATTATTGCATATAGGGCTACCAACAAGAGATTATCCCTCACAGTATTTTAGTGTCCTGGATTTTGTTCCCATTTTTAATCAGAACTAGCATTGCCTAGATTATTTTTCATGCTTTAGTCAAAGTTAGCCAAACGCTAAAAAAAAAATCAATTGGTGATTCAGTCTAAATGATTCACTGCTCACTAACACACTGAAATGTCTGGAATGGAGTTACTTTTTTAACACAGGAAATTTGTCCACACAGTTGTGTCATTGTAGTCTGTAGTCAAGTTATTTTGCTCGACAAGTTCATGTCTGTTACTGTTTATGGTGATGACCACGAAGTTAATGTTATCCTATGAAAGAAAGAGCTTGTTAATGTTAAGTTATGTTAATGTAAGTTGAAGAAAACCAACGATGAATACAATATGATTGCAAGATGGTAAAGTGTTGCCTAAAGTTTGTGTCAGTGTTAGTTTGTAAAGTTAATCGTTAATGTGAATGACGACGTTCACACATAAACTATAACCATATGAAGAACGATACCGTTTGAGGTCACTTTCAGAGCAATTTGAGAACGATAAAAAGCTAGAAGCTAATAGTCAATCAGAACCTATCATATTTTAGCCATACATTATTTAACACTTGGAGAGACTTTGCTTGTCAATGGTCAGTGTGGGAGCGTTTACTGCTATGTCGTCCTCCCTGGTGAAAAAGGCGCATTTACACTGCTACCACGTGACTATGTCCCTTAAAGTACACTACAAAAATGCTATGGACTTTTGGATTTGTTTAGTTTGTAGATTCCCAAGTGATAAACAGAGGCGTCAGTCATGGGAAATAGAACTCAGGAGAGAGGGGTTTGAGCCAATAGACCACTCCGTACTGTGCAGCTGTCATTTTCGTTTTTAGTTTGGGCATTGTAGAATAAATTAATTAGTTATGTAGGTGTGTCTAAGTATTGTTTTGTATATGATATATCACATATTTATGATAGAACATAGATGAATGAATTATATGTCTGACATTTATAATAAACCAAACAGCTTGAATATCGGTTGAAAATTAAGCAAATTAAGGTGATTTTAATCGTTGATAGTTCTCTGCCAATGTTAACTAATGCACAGTAGACGCGGCTTCCACTGACACAAGATGGCGGCCGCGTTGACGCATTGTTCCTATGGACAGCAGCGTCAGAGGTGACATCTAGTCAGTATATATATCTATGATAAACAGCAGTCATAAAAGTTTAAAAGAGTCCCTCTAATTTGTAACTGTTGAAATAAACGTTATATACCAATTATTAAACGATTGCGTGTATGTATTGTATGTGTACAGTATGTATCTTCATTAAATAATTTGTGCAACAATATAACATTTTTAACACAAACTAATTCAATGTATTGTAAATATAGACCTTATTTAACATGCAGAGTTTAATAAATAATTTAATTAAAAGCAGCAAGAATACTTTTTGTGCAAGAAAAAAAATCAACAATTTGATCAACATTCAGACGAAGATGAAGGTGTAAGCGCGAGACGTTTTTTTAAACAAGGCCCAGTTTGACACTTAAAGATGGAGCAAACAACCTGCAAACTTGCTCATCACACTTTAGCCCAGCCCACACGGCATGCCCCCAGGAGCTTGGCTTTTTTCGGAGAGAATCCTAAAAGCTGTATTTTTTGCGTGAATATGATAAAACTAAAGACTTTTTGAAGATACGAAGGTTGCATTATCACTTTATAAGTACTAATTATTAACATGAGACTGGGTGAAACTGTGTGTTTTGTACACTTTGATCATAGAATTTTCATTTTTGAGTGAATATCCCTTTAAATAAAGTTTCAATAGACAGTTTGCCACTTGTGTATGTATGAATGTTACATGTTTGCGTCCTGATGTTTACATGAAAAAAAAAGCCTTGTCCTCCTTGGTACAAATCAGCAACTGTGTTTTTGTGTATGGCCTGTGTGACAGTAAGGTGTCCCATAGCAGACAGTGCTGGGGCTTGTTTGAGGACAGGAGGGTGACAGGGCCCCCTGAAGCACGAGGTGGTGAATGACGTGTCATCGTTCTTCTGGACTCTCTGCCTGTCTATTCACGCGCTGGTGCTGATCTCATCGGCATCTGACGTGTAGTTTCAAATCTCTAACTCTGATCATGCTTGGCATGGCCTCATATTCAGTGACAGTGTGTAGTTGGGCTAAGGGCTGGTGTCTACATTAAGATGAAAATAACTGTGACGCTGAACAGAACAGCCAGTGGTAGCACCTCAATCCATCCAGAGAGAGAAAGTGAGAGAGAGAGAGGAAATGGGCCTCTAATGTTATAATGATCCATATACTGTAGTAGTAGCCTAAATGACGAAATGTAATTCAGTTTATGAGCCAAACAGTCTATTTACACTGCATTGCTAACATGTATTTTAAAAAAACTGATAGTTCCCCTATTTTTCAAAAACTCAATTTTTTGCTCATCCATGTGGCATTTGTTTTTTTATTGTTGACAGGACATTTGTTTCTCTAAATGAAACTAAATAACCTAAAACTAATTATTATTAAAAAACACAACAACATTTATACTAATATTAAAGTGGAAACAAAAAAAAAGGAAAATAAAATGTAATTCAAAATATTAACAAAAAGCTAAATTAACACTGATACAAGGCAACTGTCCATGAGCAAATGATGACACAATACTATTCATCTATGAGTGAACTATTAAAGAAAGAACCATGTTTTCTGTGCTCTCAGAGTTCAATGCATGTCGTGTTTGTGAAAGCACATAGATGCTGCAGGGCATGGTGGGACAGTGTGTGGAGGTCATGATGAGCGGGAAGGCAGTCCCTGTTTCAGTGATATGAGCTGTGACAGATTCATCCGGCTGGCAATGACAGATCAGAGACCACAGTTGAGTTAGGAGATAGAAGAAACACCCCATGGCTGAACAAACTCTCTGTCTGCTAATAAAGAGAAAGAAATATAGTTTATATTAATATTTATATTATAATAGTTTATATTAAGATTTCTATATGTCAATTACTATCTATCTATCTATCTTTATATATATATTGTAGTGCTGTCAAACGATTAATCGTAAATAAGCACATTCAAAATAAAAAATTTTGTTCACATATATATTAATATATATGGATATATAATACAATATTAGATATATTAATATCCTCAAATGTTTTTTATGGAGTATGATAGCATGTTAATGGGTAATTCAATAAAATAAAATAAAAAACTTTGGTAATTCTGTTTCCTAGAATTGTAATCACAATTATGCATCTGCATCCATTCAAATTGCGTTTAAATTTAGAAACAGAATTGGACTTTTTAAGGCATGCCAAACTGGCACATAACCCTACTGGCAACGCACCAGATCTTCAGAGAAATGGCCACTTAAGGCAGGAAATGTGTTGCTTTTAAACTTCCGGAAGCATCTGAACAGAGCAGTTAAGTCTTGGGTCCCTCAGGTACTGCCTCTGCGATAAAAGCTGTAAGTGGTTTGAAGCTTTTTGAGATGTGTCGCATTTAGAGTGGCTGAGTACTTCCAGTACGCGGCACAGCATTTTACCATCCACAGAGGATAATGCATTTCATAAATAGACTTATTCATTAGGTTTCTCTATCCCTCTCATACCTTGGTCATCTGGTCTTAGTCATGGATAGTTTCTGAACCTGGGTGTCACAAGGTACTTGACTTGGACCATGTCTTGAATGGTTTGTGGTTGTTCTCTGAAACAAGAATAACAACAACCCATGTTTGTTGGATTTACCAAATAATCCTGTTTTCAATGCCATAGATCAGTGCCTGATCTAAAAACCAGTATGACCTTGATTTGGAAGGTTTAACAGTGGAAAATAGGAAGCAATGTTTACCATCCAGAGCAGCACTCTGCCAAATGTACAGTCTGATAATAAAATATAACGAAATATTGGATGATTCACTCTGTCATTTATGTGCTCAGATTATGAGTTCTGGCTGATAGAGACGGCGGAGGGTCACATGACAAGAACACAGGCTTTAAATCACACTGAGGATGGTGACTCACCCAACTGGACATCGTTTTGTGTGTGTCTGAGGTGAAAATTGGACCGCAGCGATAGCAGATGTTTGATTAAATAAGTGTGCATCGCTAATGCCGTGTTCATTATTATAAATTACAAGAATGAATCATCAAATACCACACTGCATTGTCGGAACACCATCATTAGGGAACTTAATGAATTAAATATTACTTTCAGGATTATTTACCATTCAAATGTGAGATTTTAGTCTAAGCCTCAGTGAAATAATTACACCATCTGAGAGAGTCAGAAACTGTTTTCAGCTGCGGAGCAGATGTTGTCTGTTGCTGTGTTGTTATGTAGACTTCCACACATACGCTATTTACACTTATTTAACACAGTCTAAAAAGCTTTCTGCTGTTCTCTTCATCTGTCGAGTTGAACATCCTGTGTCACTCGACGAGCAATTACCAAAAGCAGGCCTGGTTTAAGGACACCTGCCTATCAAACTCGGAAGCTTTCTTAGATGCGACTTTGGGGTTTTTAGTTTTAGGAAAGTGGCTTTACTGATTCAGGTGGATCTTTTATTAGAAGCTGTCTGAGTCATACACCCATGCATTACTTTCCGCATTTACAGCCCTTGTTTGACAGACTCCCCTCTTCTATAATGGAGAGCTGCTCGGATGTAATTATGTCGTCATTTTATGCAGCATGTGGAAAGCTGAAATGAAGGTTTAGGAACACTGCTTTAACATAATGATTTCTAAAGATAAATGTCTTTGTACTAGGATGGTCTATAGTGTTAAATAAGGCAATTATTCAAAAGTTTGTCACCCAAAAGGATGTAAAATACGTCAACACATGATCATTTTTAAAAGTTCTGTCATATGTTAGTGTTTTTTTTTTTCAGCATCTCACGCCATGAGCATTGCCTTTAGCACTGAATTTATGAATGTATTATTTTTATTATATATTCTTTTGCAATGTATTTATTTGTATTCTCATCAAATTGACAGCCCTAACTGAGACACATTTCAGGATTTGATTGAGTTTATGCAAATGGAATCAATGTAAACGAGCACCTGAACTGCTCAAAATGGGATGCCAGTTGAAGTATTTGGATGCTGATGCGTCTTTCATTCATGCTGATTTCAGTGGGGAGTCCTCTCTCGTCTTTGACTGCGCATTGGATCTGGGAACGAGCCTCCTACACTCTTTAAGCTCCTCAGAGACAGGCAGCAGGCGGTTGTTGCCATGGTAGCTGGTCACCTGATTGTGTCTTTGCCAATAGGGATTCCCCATTTATAACAAACTGTGTTGCTGGAATTCTTATCAGGGTTTGTTGCACGTGTGTGTGTGCACAGTGTGTTCGGATGTATTATAATGTTTAAATATGTTTGATAAGCAGACGTGCATTTTCCCCCTATATAGTGCATTGCTTCCCATGGGATCATTAACGTTCTGTATTATATCTTATCTCTACTTGTGTGTGTGTGTGAGTGGTTGTTTGTTGGAAAGAGGGGGTTTGAGCTTCCTCCCGTGATGCCCTGGGGAGGGGGGTATGAGTCAGGAGTGAGTCAGAGAGTCCCCCTCCCTGCCCTGCCCTTACACACACACACACAGACACACACTCTGACATACTGAGATGGAAGGAGAAATGGCAGATACTCAATTTATCACATTACATGAATGTATTTACAACTGCAAAGACAGACTACCTTGATGCGTAAAAAACACAATAGTAAATCTAATTAAATTATACATTTATTATGTTTTACATTTTATAATATATATAAGATCTAACCAATTTTCAGAATAATTGTGATGAAACTCCTGTCGTCATTTACTCACCCACAAGTTGTTCAAAAACCTGTATGAGTGTCAAAAACAGTTGCTGGTAGCCATTGAATTCCATGGTAGTTTTTTCTATACTGTGGAACTCAATGGCTACATATGTAAAGAAAGAAAAATATGTACATGAATAAATCTAAATTAAAGAACACGGGGTTAGTAAATTAAACTGTGCCATATTTGTTGAACATGGTTATAAACTGATGAGAATTTATGCTCCTCAGCTCATGTTTTGATACTTGGTAAAGGGTAAATGTGGCATTGAACCATTATCATTGCTTGTATAACATAAGATATATTTGTCCCACATTTGATAATGAGAACCTGTGAGACCCTGTTAGAACCTGTTTATATTTAAACACCAGCTTTATTAGAAACCATTAACACTCTTCACAATGCCTTGTTAACACAAACACTTATGTTCATCTCTAAAGTATTCTCTAAAATCAGCCTACGTTCTCTAAAACCCACTCTTAAACTTTTATGTTTTTTTTAACTAAATTAACCCACCTACACCTTTTTTTTTTGCTGTGTATGCTCTCATATTTTGTTGTTGTGCCACTGCTGTGACCCAGATTTCTGGCCACTGATGGCTCTGTATAGTTATGCACCTGTCCTCTCGCTATCGATGTCTATTTTGCATTTTTCCATTGACAGGTCATTCATCCAATTCAGAGTGCCCTCATTTGCTGTACCGGACCAAGAGGGTCGACGAAGTCATCGCCATCACCAGTCATATTGGCATCTATGCTCTAAAATCATTTGTGGGACAGCCCGCTGTTTACCTGCCAATGTCAATCTGCGGGTTATAACCATAATGAACCATCTGCTTTGTGAGGTCAAGTTGCTTTGGAAGGAGTAGTGTCTCACAGCTCCTTTGTTCCTGCTGGTTTGTCTCGTCTCTGCGGGCATCCGATGGAACAAACACTCTAGTTCAGTGTGCCCGCGACTTTCATCATCCCCCTCCCCTGAGCACCACAAATGACTCTCCGGATGTGTAATAAGACGCTGTGCATGGATGGCCGTCTCAGCCACTGTGAACGAGCCTCGGCCAATCTCACATCAAGAGCTCTGAGTTAAGTATGATGACAGCCACGCTATTTGCCCTTGACTTTTTATTCCTGTTCTTGCTTATTTATTTTACACCAGCCGCAAAAAGAAGATGTGACTAGTGGCGCTGGAAAGAAAAGCTGTGATATCTGATGACGTAGGGTCTGGTGACTCTGAATGAGTTTGGCTAAGTGTGAAAATACACGGTGGAATAATGCAATTGACAGTAAGCTCTGTCAGATCCTGTCAGCGTGTCATCATACACACGTGTTAAGACATACAGTACACAATATGAGATAAGATGTGCTTTTTACTGAACATTATGAACTTAAACAGATGTAAGACATTGTGATGTCCTGCTCGCTTTATTATAAATGTTTTGGTTAATTTCCTTTGGTTTATCCTAAAAGGTGAAATAGTGAAAAAATTAAAAAAGGTGAAAAAAAAAAACAAAAAAAAACATTGATTTTATATGCAGCAGCATTTTAGTTCTGTTCTTTATATTATGCTGACATTGTATGTGTATGTGTGGCATATGATTAAAATATATATTATTAATTAATATTAATTGAAATATGAATAGAAATGACAATAGTAGTTAATAAATAATAAAGAAAACATAAATCAGAATAACCCAAATGTAGTTTGATGAGATTAATTGAAATGCATAATGAAAAAAAAAAAAAAAAAAAGTAATAATTTAATTATTTAACTAATTTAACTGCAGCTGATGATTGATAAAATTAGTCTGGGGTTTGAAAAGAACAGTCATCCTCCTCAAGCTTTAGTGATTGCTCTGCAGCTGCCCTAGCATGAAGATTTGGAGAGCTGGCATTACCTCTGCTCTAACTAGTGAGTCACTCTCAGCTCTTCATCTGTTATAAAACACCACACATACTCCGTCCTGCTCTGGGACAGATGGATTTAATGCACAAAAAAGTAACGATGTGAGGTACACAGACCCAGGTGGGCTCCCTCACCTGCTCTCATCTAGCCTCTCTATTTGTTTCCAACCATCAGATGCGTTTAATGGACTCTATTTCCCCTGCTATTAGCTATTTATCTCTCTTTAGTCCATTAGGTTGCGTGCAAAAGCAGATTGGCCATAGTGCATGTAAAAATAAGCATCTAGACGTTCAACGTAGACGCTCTACAATGGGCTGTATGTACAACCTTATCAGTGTAGTGTGCTGAGTGAGTCAGTGAATAGGTCACTGACGGGGAGATGGGCTACTTCATTGTCATTGTATTTTTTTCTGTCTCTCTTTTGGAAAATTACACGTCTGATACCGCAGCTGGTTCTGAACCTTGGCCAGCGTTGTGTAACCTGAGTTTGCGTCATCAGGTAGTGGCTCACATATGCCTGCTGCTGTTAACCAGCCTGTCAGGGGATGTGGGCGTTCATACCAGAGGTCTTGCTCTCTTCCTTTTCACCATCTTTTAACCTATTTTTAGTTTTTCATTTCTTCAGAATTTGTCGTTGCTCTCCGTCAGAGTCAGAGAAATAAAAATACCACCTGGATTGCAAAACCAACTGCTTTCTCATCAAGACACAACAAGTGAAGAGGGTAAAAATTGATATTACCACACTTACCCAGTTGACTTACCCAAGTGTTCTTTTGTTGACATTTTAAAGGTCTTTGGATAGCTCTTTTTTTCTCCCCAAAATATACTCCAGACTACTCCAAAAGAAGCAGCCAGGAAATCAAAATTGGGGTAACTAAATAGTTGACAGTAGCCATTGACTTTAATAGTATTTTTGGTATCACTTCCCCTTGAACCTACCCCTAAACCTAATTCTACCTCATGTAGTCACCTTATACCAGTACTTTCTTGGTTAAATACACTGTAGGAACATTACAAGTACATGTACTGTAAAATAAAGTGCAACCATATTATTTAAACTATGCAAGACAATGGCTACAGCCAAATGCTATTAAAGTCAAAGGCTACTGCCAGCTGTTCGGTTACCCATGTTCTAAAACAAACAAACATACATACATAAAATTAATACATATGCACAAATAGATAAAGTCAGAAGATGAAAGAAACTCTTCTGGAATGTTTGGAATAACATGAATTTTCATTTTTATGTGAACTGTCCCTTTAGTACTCAATGGTGTGAGTTTAGGAGAAGGACTATCTTTTTAACAACACACTGAAAATGTGTTCAATTCAAACCTTAAAACATGTGGTTTTTAAAAGTCCCAGACTCGTGATGAACAACCCTGTAATCCCAAAATCACATTTTGTGCACCTGAACTGGACACGTCTGTGACCAATAAATGAACTTTGTCCTCATTTTAAGATTAACTGTCGCGGATCAAAGGGGGCCCGGTTTTTGGATCGAATCTCACAATAAGGAATGCAAGACACCTGCTCCCCCCTCTCCCCACAGACACACAAAGCCCTTCTGGAAGTTTCTGTGCGTGGGCTGTGTTCCACTTCCTCTTCCTGTGCTGTGCCAGAGGCAGTGGGCATGTTATTCCCCCTCATCCTTGTCTGTCAGCTGCTAGAATGAGTCACTGGGCAACGGGCAGCAGGCTGGGTCGCCTCTGCCCACTGAACACTCCCCTCTGCCAGGGCACACAGATGGGCCCGCTGATGGAGACAGGCATTTTGTCTGTATCCCTGTCCACCTACTCACATATCTGTTGTTGCTATTCCCATACACCTTAAAGAAAATTATGTTTCTGTGTGTTTGTACAGGATTCCAGTTTGTCAGCCTTTTCTGACCCACATTGACCCCCACCTCAGAGCTTCTATTTCAAGTTAAATTCTTGACTTTCTTGAAGTGCTTCAGAGCAGACTAATTCTGTAGGACTGTAAATGTTTTTAGGGTCAGTTTGAAAACATTCTCTTTTGCTCTTTTGACTTGACGTTGACTCTTTAAAAAATTGCACTCAACTACAGTAACAGTATTTGCATAATAAGGACGCTGGTTGTTTCTTTTTAGAGTGTGAACAAGTACTTGCAAGTCCAGTTGAGTTGAAACTGATGCTTTTTCTTGTCTTTTTGCATTTCTATTTGCTTGGAGAATGACATACTGGCCCCGTAAAAGGCCTCAGAGTGAAGAAAAGGGGTCCTTTAAATCTTATTTGATGGGAAATTTATAACCCTGTTCGTCAATATGACAAATAATGATAATTTGTAGCTCAGCCATTGAAAACTACTCATTTTAAAACTGAACATTTGACAACCGAGAGGCACATTTTCCACAGAGAGAGGTGGGTGGTAGAATCTTGCACAGAAAAACGCTGGATGACACACAGTACTGTTCAAATGCTGTTGTGTTTTTGAAGAAATAAATACTTTTACTCAGCAAGGATGCATCATATTTATAAAGAGAGTTATAATTACATGAAATACATATATGTTTTGTAAATGCTGTTTCTTTGAGCTTTCTATTCACCAAAGAAAATACTAATGTGTCACAGTTTACACAGAAACATTCTCAACATGAAATATTTCTCGAGCACCAAATCAGCATGTTAAAATTAAGTCTGGAGAATCATGTGATACTGAAGACTAGAGTATTGGATGCTGAAAATTCAACTTAGCCATCAAATGAATAAATTACATTTTAAGCATAGGCTATTAAAATAGAAGTTGTTGTAAAATGTAATAATTTTGAACAATGTTACTGTATTTTTTAACCAACCTAGGTTCATTAGACATACATGCCTCTTCATAAAATTCTGTAAAACTGAAAAAAATGTACCTATACATACAAATCACTGCTGTTTTCTTTGTTGAAATAAACACTAGAGGCAGTAAAACTCCCACAACACAAAAGTATGATTTACTGGTACATTTTTTATTTAAAAAAAGTCTAATTATCACACATTTAGTTGCAAAAATGTATGTAGAGGCACATATTTCCAATGAGCCTAGGTTCTTTTTAACAAATAAATGCAGACTTCTTTAAAAAACATTCAAAAATCTTACAGATCTGGACAACTGGAAACTGTTGAACTGTAGTGTATCTCATTTTCAGAAGAAAACTGTCTAGAAGGAATAATTGGGTGGAAAAAACTTTTTGACAACTCAAACTTTCAGACAGCTTGCTCTTAGACAGCTGAATGGACCTGCTGTAATATAGAATTAACTGAATCAACGATATATCAAATAAAATGCAGTTATAGATAAAATTAACCACAATAGTAGCTAAATATGAACAATAACATTTTCTTAAATAAAGAATTAGTTCACATATTGTCTTCAGTACCGTCGTAGACCACCAGGCACTATCGAGTGCTTGCTACATTGCTACAGTTTTTTTTAACTTGAGAACTAAATGTCCAACACAGTCTCATGAGCAATTTGTACATATTCGTACGAGGTACAAAATTTGTGCCAATTTGTACTAATTCTAACGACCTCACTCGACCGATTTGTCTAAAACCATGTGATGGGTAGGTTTAGGGGCGGGGTTATGTTCAGGTCATTCATACAAATTCATATGAATTGACATCTCTTAAAATACGTACGATTTAGAATAAATCGTATGAATATGAGTGAGGTTGTACAAATTCATACGAATTAGCCACCTCGTAAAATATGTACGAATTGCTGTGAGATCAGGTTGAAATGTCAAGGAAAAGTTAGGTTAAGAGTTAAAAATTGCTTTTTTGAAAAGAGGCATGGGCTATTTATTTACTCTTGAATGTATTTGCACATTAGCTGGATCAGACCATAAAATGCATTTTGTTGAAAGTAGCAACATTTATGATACTCTTTTACTTCTGACAAGATTTCAAATCTTTGGCGTTGATCAGAAGATCAACGCCTGCTTCTACATCACTGCCGGTTTTAATGTAGTTCCAAATGTGTCAATAGAACTCGGTCCTTTGTTCAATTCATTGTACCCATATTTATTTACTAACAAGGTACAAGGTACTGACACAGAATTTTCAGAAAGATTGAAACCAAAAGATGATGCTGTGCCAACTATATTGGATCTGACAATAATGTTGCAACACATAAATGTGAGTTAATGTTTATTCTTTGTCTGTTAAACAGATTGTTTCATATTTATGCATTTTTTAACCTAAATCAAATATTTGCTAGTCAGAGCAGTAGACGTTTACGTTTGGATCTGCCAAGTTTGGAGCGTTCAGATAAGGAGGATTAATAACAGGACAGAATTTTCTTTTGATGTAATAAAAACATAAGTGGACTTCAGAGAGCAGTACAAAATAAAAAACAAAGGCAGTTCATGACCCCTTTAAGTAATATGTTTCATTCATTTTGCAGGAAATAAAGCATCTTATCATTTTGATGAATTACTGGGGTAATGGTAACATTCTCCAGCCTTGACTGCTGATGACGTTACTTTAGCGGACATAGAGTGGGCAGCAAGTGATAGGTGAGAAATCAGCCAGGTGTATGCACAGCAACACGACAAACAGAGCGGGGGTGTAGAACCGCTTCCGCCGTGCCTCGGTGACGTCTCTCTAGGATCGAGTCTGCAAGTCACCTCATCTGTCCAACAGCCCTCTTGTTTGTCATTAGCCAAACAGTAAGATCCGAGGGGGGCTGCCCATTGACGACCGTATTGATGGCCTGTGTTTGCCGTTCACTGTTTGTGCTGGTCACAGCATGTTGGGTAATTACACTCTGAGCTCTACACCAACACACCGGCGTCTGGTAACCACAGCTGCCCAATCCACCATCACTACATCTCCACAATCCTGATAAGCATGCAAAAAGCTTTGCTTTATTCTGCCAATATCACAGAGAAAGACACATCTGCCTGAAAAAGATAACGATCACCGCTGTCGGAAATTATTCACTCGCTCATTCATTTTCCTCTTTGATGTGTTTTGATAAGAATTTTAAGGGTGGCTTACACAACCTCTGTGGCTATTGAACGTCCAACAAAAAGCTTGAATTAGAATACCATTTTGCAATGCGCCCTGCTCTAATTTCCACCAACAGGATGTTATTTTCTTAATTTGAATGCAAATACTTCCTTTTCATAAACTGTTGAACTGGACTGACTAAAGAACCTTGTGTCTTTAAAGCTTTATGAAGACTGTGTCCGGCCGCTGACGCAATCAAATGAAGAGAGAGTGACCTGTTTTAGGCTGCCAGAGACTGAGAGGGAGGGAGGCTTCAGAGCTGCGCTTTTACAGCCCCTGATACACCAGTTAGAGACAAGTCAGGCAAAGTCTGCCACATTTCAAATCAACTAAAGCAGGTAGCACATCACTTCATCATTATGGGAGCTTTTTGATTTCAAAAGCAGGATGAATTCTGAAGTAAATAATTTCTCCAATAATATGTCCAAATCATTCAGAATAATACACATAATATAGAAATATTGATAAATATGGCTTTTAATATATCTTAATATATAACTGAATTTCAGAATTTTTTCATTTTATTTATCCGGTCAAATCTATCTATCTGGACATTTTACTTTAATATTGCAAATTTTGATTACAATTTAAAATAACTGGTTTCTATTTTAATAAAATATTTAGATGTTATTAATTCCTGTTATGGAAAAGCTGAATTTCAGCATTAAGTAAAGTCTTTATTATCAGAGGATAGTTCAGAAATAATTATTTATAAAAATAATTCAAAATTTCTATTATAAATTTCATGCATAAATGTATCTATCAGGAAGCAAAGTATATAAATATTATTATGATTAATATTGTTGTTGTTACTGCTAATATTAAAAATTTGTGCTTTCACCTTATTGTATCTGTAACCAAATACATTTCTCTAAATGTGTCAGGGGATTTTAATTACAGTTTTTAGTAAGCATTATTTTAGATCACCTACACAAACAAAACCAGGTGGCTGAGCTCAGCTAAGCCATAAACCACCAGAGAACGCTGAATCCTCCACCCCCTCAAGACTCCAATCTGCAGAGTTGCCCATCTGACCCAGCAAAAGACAGAGAAACCTGTCGAGCTGAAGAATTTCACGTGTTATGTGATATTTATGTGATCTTTAAAAAAAAAAAAACATCTCTGCCCCTGACCTTTAGACATTTCAACTGAGGAAAGACTACACAAATACATCACTAGCAAATGGCAGGATTTTAAACTGATCTCATTTCTTGAGGTAGTGATTATATAATGACGATGTCCTTAATCAGGGAAAGTGATGCATCGCTGCAATAATCAAAGATGAAGTAGAAATACGCAGGCAGACTGCAAGCTGAGTAGAGAGGTGCTTGGGAAAATATAGGTCAGTTATGTTACTGAAAGTCTCCAGCCCACAAGCCCAGTGACGACACCGGAAACCTGCTGCAAACACAGGTCATTAATGTACTATTTGAGCCCCTGTGGGAAGATTACCACACAGATGCTGATATTGGGTTTACAGACTAGACTGACACAGCAAGTGCAGAGAGGGGTGTCTGAGAGCATTGCGTGTTTTTGCTGGAAACAAATAGTAAGTGAAAACAAAAACAGGAGAGGTTTGGGTGGTGGACGAAATACAGAGATATGATAGGAGGAGAAGACTGTAAGGCAGGAACTGTAATGCCTAATATGACAGCTGTAGGCCCGTCCCTTTAGTTAATAGAGCCAATCATCTTTTTCTTACAGGCAATGCCTGTTTGTTTAGTTTTTATTGAGTGTATTGCCTGGATCAGCCTAATTTTTTTCCAAACCAACGTTTTTTCTGTAAAATTGTATGTATATGTGTATATATACATTTACAGGTCCTTTAAAAAAAATTGCATATTGTGATAAAGTTCATTATTTTCTGTAATGTACTGATAAACATTAGACTTTCAT
>JAUYWG010000059.1:8033031-8089960 GCA_034779775.1 Enteromius afrohamiltoni | reverse complement strand
CAGTAACTATTTGAACTATGAAGAAATATATTTTAAATATTTAACTTTCTTACTAAGGTGATTCAATAGTTTTCAGCATCCAGAAAATGAAAATAGGTTTGCACAGATTATATATTTTCTCAAGCAAAAGACACCTGCATTGTTTTCAATATAATAATAATGATAATAATAATAAATAACATATAATAAACATTTTCTGCAGCAATATTTAATATTTATTTAGAACAAAGTTATTTAAAAGTTATTGTTTTATGTTTATGTTGTATTGCATTTTTAATCAAATACATTTTTTTATCAAATAAATTTGATCTGATACCAACCATACACACATATATCCTCAAAAAATATATACATAATATAATAATATGATTGTATATTGTAGTTATAACTTTTCTATTAATAATATATATTTGAAAATAAAAAAATATATACATGGGTCAAACACGTTAAGATTTCCGCTTCAAAAGAAATTCACAAAAGTGATTTTATGTCTGTAGAAAGCCCATTAAATATGAGTTAAGTATGTACTTTTAAGGTTTCAAGTACGTTTTTGGAGAATAAACTGTCAAAATTTAGTTGAAATAATGTTTTATTGTAAATAATGTATTGTCATTCAGCGAAACACAACATTTATGTAAAAATAAAATATTTATGACTTGTAAATATTAAAATATATTTAAAAACATTTAAGAATATTACATTTTAAAATCTTAAGATTTTAAGAAAATCTTATTGACGTAATTAAGTAATTAGTATTTGGGCTGAATACAATTTTTATGTTAATGTGTTAACATAAGCTAATAACTTATTTTTGTTGTAAAAATGCCTGGCAAGCCAGTGGGTAAATTTAGTAAAATATGTGTGATATTTATTTTTGGCTCTGAAAAATCTACTTAACTTACACTTCTTCATCTTCGACCCACATATATATATATATATATATATATATATATATATATATAGCATAAATATTAGGCTGTATAAACATTCTTCAAGAGATGGTGACATTTAGTCTTTTCAGATGTTACCAAATACCAAGCTCACCGAAAGCTTTCTTGCCTCAATACACTCCGGTCTCAGGTGTCTTACCTGTTTTAAAGGTTTCAGCATAACAATTAGTCTGTTTGTTTTGTAAAAAACAGACGAGCGTACTGATACTGTTTATTTGTTATTTCATGCACTCGTTTGCCCTCAGAGACAGACATAGTACACAGACCATGAACAAAGCTTTATTTTTAATGCCCACGAAACCATGGTCTGCATATATTCTCTAACCGTCGTGCCATGCAGACTTTTTAAATGAATCAATACAGTAATTGGTGTAATTGATTGCTTGCTTATTGCCAGTGAAGGTGTTACTTTTCTCTTTCCTGTCCTGCCCACTGATCAGCTTGCACCAACTTGGCCAGATGTGTTTGCTTTGGCTTTTTATCGTCTGTTAGGGTAAATCAAAGACAAGGTCGTTATGTAGCCCCTGCTCCCCCTCTCGTGAACATCCAGCTCCATCACCCTCCCTCTTCATAGAGTCATTACCTCCAGCAGAACTGAGTCATACTGCCTGATGCAGAAGCTCTCATCAAAACAAACTGCAAGCCTAAAAGGCCTTCTGTCTGGGACTGGGGCACAGTTAGTTCAAGCTGCATCATTTGTGCACACAATAAACAAGTGAGAACAAAACACAAGGCTTAATAAACATCCCAAAATAGCTAGTCCAAGGTCGTTTTACCTTTGGCCTCTGAATAACAGGTAGATGCCTGCTGCCTCTCACTTGAGCCCATTCTCTCTTTCTGTAGGTGGTTACAAAGTGATTTAGTGTAGAGAAACACCTTCAAAAATGTATTAGCTTAAACTAGGAGTATTTTTATGTCTCAGTGGATGATTTATATGAAAATAAACTGACTTGCTTTTCCTCTTGTTACATAAAGATCTTTGAAGCTCTTCTATTCCTATAATATGTAATATTATGAAAATGATATACACTATATATGTAAATTCTCCAGCAAGTCCCAATAGTTATTATTATTATTATTATTATTATTATTATTAAGTGTCAATAATTAAAAAAAAAGCATATAACTAGACAAGAGTAAATGATGATGATGATCATAAACATAACTTGTATAAAATGTTAAATTAATGTTAAAATGGTTAACTATAAACAAAACTATACAAAAAGATAAACATTTCCGGTTGTATGCAAGGTGAAATTAAAGAGAAAAATGTCAGGAACTAGCTGAAGGTTTCCATGGGACAGAGTACAAAAACACCCTCGACAGTATGAAAACAACACCTCAGCAAGAACACACCACCTATGTGACAGATTCTCAAGAGGAAGCTCACCAGTCAAGAAACAACATCTGCTTTCCCCTGACCTCTCTCACTCCGTTACACTTTCTCTTGCTATTATTTGCCCTCTGTTCCTCTTTCTGCACTCCCCAAGAGACTGAGATCATCCAGGACAAGGTTGCACCGTGTGACTGGACAAAAATAGAAAGACTGGCCTGTAAAGCATCTCAACTGCATGCCAATCTAGTAACATTTAGCCAATAAATCGCAACATCCTGCTATGTTTTTCCTCCCTATTATTGTTTCTTTCCACAAGTCATCATCGTAAAGGAATCTTCATTGCTTCACAGTACATCTGCTCCATGTAAATCTCAGCCTAGACACTTTAAAGTCACGTTACTGAACACAGAGAGAGAGAGGGATGGAAATAAATAGTATTTTTGTCTTGTTTGACACACACACACACACACACACACACACACACACAAATCATTTTTAAATAAAATATGTTTACTTGAGCAACAAAATTGCAAAATGCATTACTGTTTTTAGATAAATGATCTTAAATTGAGTTTATTTATCTTAATCAACTGGCAAATGAGCTGAAAAATGACACCGTTGTCTTTGAAAAGCTGCTTTACTGCAGAATGTGAATATTTAAAGAGATTGAATAATTGATTCTGTATTTTTTTATGTTTATTACTGTGACAATGCTTTGAAATGATCTGTATTGTACAAAGAGATACAAAAATAAAGGTGAACAAAGACAAACTGGTTATTTTCATTATTATTGCTGATAGTAAAGTTTATTATTTCAAACAAACAAACAAACAAATAAATAAATCTTAGTTCACAAATAAGACTTTATCCTAAAATTTAGAATTGTTTTATTGTAATTTTAAGGATAAATGTAAAAAAATGCAGAGAGGTACAAGCAGCCAATGAAGCAATTCTTCACTGGCAATTGTAAAATCAAATCAAATAAATGAAGTGAAATGAAATCGTTTTCTTTAAATGAACAAATAAATAAGTGAAAATCATATTTTTCTTATCTTATTGGAAGGAATAAGAACTTAATTCAAGATAAATTGTTAATAAAAAAAACAACTAAAACTTAAAATGCAGCTTTATTAAATGATATGAAGTGAGGTGAGGATCTGAATGGGTGCCAGAGCTCTGATCTCTAATGTCTGCTTCCTCCTCTCACACAGAGAGGGAAGGCTTCCTGTGTCTGGCATTTGTCACCACTCCTGAGCCAAGGGAGCTTGAACAGGAAATGAAGGGACACCTTTTTCTGCCACCCAATATTGTCTGTCATAATCGCTTCATTCTAATACTGACTCTACATATCAAACGCGAGGGTGTTTGTTTCTCCTTTCCTGATCGTTTTCTATTACTCTGTCCAGCTGTGACCCAGCTGCTCTGTCCTAGATCAGGAGACCCATGAAGAGTAAACTGGAAACATGCTCTCAAGCAGCAGGACTCTTGTATCACTACTGAGCTGCCGTGCTCATTCATATTAAACTACATTCATACGGTAATGTCTCCATGACCTGCATATTCAAGCAATGCTTTGGTGAAAGCAGCTGATTTGCAGGAAAAATCTCCTTAAAGCCTTATGTAAGTCACAATCCCACTGCTGCTCAATAATGCAGCGTGTCTGGCTACAAAACACATGTACTGGGGTGGCAGAGACATTTTAAGAATGAATATTTGGCTCACCGTAAAGTTGCCAACTTTTGATGCATAAAAATGACAGTAAAGACATTAAAAATGTTAAAGAAAATTTTTAAATGAATACTTTTCTTTTAAAATTTGATATTGGTGCTTAAGCACCAAATCCTACCTGTTTTCATTGCATAAATGTACCTTGGTGCAGTTTTTAGTGAGACACAAAATATGTACCAATAAGTACATATCACTGCAGTTTCCAAAAGAAATGAACAGTAGAGGCAGTAAAACTGACACCTTTTATTCCTTTTCACATGAATTTACAAAGTTTTGATTAATAAAGTGTCCGTCCTGTGTAGCTACGGTTTAACAAAACAGTTCAAATCTGTGTAAAAGTTAGTTTGAAATGCACGGTTGCATCAACAAATGTGTTTTTGTATTAGTTTAACATATTTAAAACATGATAGAGCATTAAGTGTTAGCGACAGCGCACAGGTATTTCACAGATATTTCAAAACAATTGCCAGGGTCATTTCTCTTTGAAACTGTGGAGTGCAATAAGGCATGTGAAAACAGCGTTGCACAAAAAGTGCACAGAGGTACATATTTTTATGAGACCAGTCACCAGGTTGACCAAATCAGCCCATTAGAATTATTTTTTGAAGGAAGAATGACATCATATGACACTGAAGACTGCTCAAACTTTAGCTTTTGCATCACAGGAATAAATTTAAGTTGTATTCAAATAGAGAACAGATGTTTAAAATTGTTATAATTTTTACTGTATTTTTGATCAAGTAAATGCAGCCCTGTGTAAGGGATAAGGTACCTGTTGTACAGTGTGGTAATATAGTATAATTTACTCTGTCTATCATACTGTAAAGTGATTCATTTCATATATGTGCGGGTCAAAAAAAGTAAGGTTGGCGGTTACATGCTGACAAAAGTTACACATTGGCTTAAAATAGAAAACGTGAGCTCTACCTTCGCAAGCCACTTATCGAAGCAGCTTGAAGTGATGCTCCGTTGCTAAGTAGCAGGTAAAGCTCGCCCTCTTTTGCACCCAAGCAAAATGAGATACGCTTAGCACATGGAAAGCCATCAGGGCTACTGCTCTGCTGTTACTCGGCAGCTAGGAAAAATGAGGTCAAGATATGCAAAATGTCTCAAACGAATCCTCTGTAACAGGAAGTCTGCTTTGATAGCACATGCTGCTTTTAGTTTAACTTTAAATGGCTGATTTGAAAGAAAGGGAGTGAATCTATCTGACACTTTTTATAAATATCAAAGTTTCAGATATGTCTATGCACAGTTAAAACCCTCATTTGTGATTTGTATTTTGTATTGAGTTAACTAAATCTGAATTTAAAAAACACCATTTATGAAAAAGGATGATTAACAGGATTAAAAATGAAGCCTAAATCAAATTAGTTAAACAGTAGGTTATTATTATGGTAACACTTTAGAAAAAGTAACATTATTAAACATTATTAATAAGGTTATTAACTATTAAATTTTCCCTCAATACATTTTTTATTTGTTGCTTATTAATAGTTAGCAAGGTTGTTAAGTTTAGGTATTAGGGGTAGGATTAGGGATGTAGACTAAGGTCATGTAGAATAAGGCATTAATATGTGCTTAATTACTACTAATAAATGGTTAATGTATTATGAGTGTAATATGCATGCTAATAAGCAACGTGTTATCCTAAAATAAAGTGCTACCATTTTTAAATAATGGCAACGGGGCTCAGTGGTTGAACACTGATGTCATTTCCTGGGTGTGTCAATTTTTAGGAGCAGTCCATTTTTTGTAATGGAAAAAACCCGGAGTTACTTGGTGTGTATGATGTGGGACAAAGCTAAATGTAGTAATAATAATACATTTAATAGCAATTTAATAGATTGTGTCAAATAATAAAATAATAATTGCTGGGCACAGTCAAAAACATCAAATGTACAGTATAAGAGAATACCTCAGATATGGAAATTTGTGCCATTCAACATACTTGTTGTTAAGATACAGTAATAATGTTGAAGCAATAATCTCTCCAGCCGTGTTCATGAATGGGGTGACATAGTCATTTAGTTTGTGCTGGGTTGGCATGTTTTAATCGGTTTACACAACAGATTAAAGCTAATGAGGACTTGTGTAACCAGACAGAGGCAAACCTATAACGCGTCCACAAAACAGGTTCTATTGGGACGGATTTTGCCGGAGGGCATAAATCCAATAAGAAAGATTACTCCCACAGAAATAATTACAATAATGACTCCCGAACTGGAGATATTTGATTTTAACACCGGAAGCTGCATAATCTAAGACTGCTTGCTAATCTGGTACATCATCCCCCCCATCCGATCATGTGACTTGTGTGTCTGGCAGGGGGTGGGGGAGTGGAGAGATGATGTCATCTAAAAAGATATGATCACAGGAGATGTGAGACCTACTTCCGTCCTCTGCATCAACAAAATCCTCATCACTCAGCGCTGACATGTGACATGAACAGCACGCAAACGGCATGAATAATGATGACGCTGTGTCTGAAAAGCAACAAACGACTGTCTGCCCCGAATACTTCACTGCACTCTTGCCTTCTCCAATCATAACACAACTTGCAGTATGTGACACTTGTGTGGGGACTACAAGGAAAGAGTCTGATTCCTGGTTTCCAGCATCGAGGCATATATTTCAGGAGCACGTAGCATGTGGGGCTAAAGAGGATTATGCTGCATTACAATATTTAATACAGCACAAGGACTATAATATAGGATATATACAGCATGACTAGGAAACCTTGTTCCTATTGCACCTGAACTGTCACGTATTCTCTTAGAAAAGTCTCTTTTTATGCTTGGCTGCTTAGTTAGGGAGAGGGGATCCCCAGTTGGTCGTAAAGAGACAGTTCAAAATCCAAAAATAAAAATGAATAAAAATATGAAATTTACTTTACAATTGTTTAGTTGGGACATCAAAACTGTTCTTGCAGTCAAAGTGAATGGGGACTGCTGTGGTCAGGAGGAGCTTGAACACTGAACAAGTTAATTCCTTATTTATTCCACACACACACACACACAAAAGAAAATATATAAAAAGTCATACAGCTTAAGAGTGACCCGAGGGTGAGTAAATAATGCAACCCAGGCTTGCCAAATTGTGTCACTAACTATATTTTTTGCAGAACTTTAGCTGAAATTGTGGCAATAAAACACCAACAACTTGCATGCCTTTTAAATGAAATTATAATTTCATGGCCAGATTATCAATTAATAAAGTTTTATTTTTATGTAGCTCATTGCACAAAAATGTTAGGACCTCAAAACACTTTTACTACAGTGCATGAATTCTAAACCAATTAATTTAGTCACATAATCAGCTCTATGTATGACTTTTTTTGCTGTAGTAAACTTGCTCTGTAGCCCACCCAGTACAGCATGGCGAGGCCCAAAATTAAAGAGCACAAAGATTTGTAGAAGCAAATTATAATGGAAAAGGTTGCTTCAGCAAATCCCAAAGAACATAAATCTTCCAGACATAACAGTTCCCAACTGACGTGATGCACACAACAGCCAACATAATAAAATGTTACCAGATTCCCATTTCATTTTAAAAGTGTCACAAAACATAATGCGATACCACTCAATACCATTTGCAATTTGCCTAGGCTGAAATAGTGGTAGAATTTTCACTTTTGGGTGAATTTTTTATTTTTTTTTTTAAATACAGCCAGGCTGTAAATTAGAAAAGACTGACTTATGCTGGTACAGTCAGGTCAACACTTCACCCATGTCCTAGCAAACCCTCATCCTGTCTGGTGACACGCTATTGCTTTGCTTATGCAAAACAGCGTGTTTTGAATATGGATGGGGCGGATGTTGCTTCCGGAGATGTAGACGTGTGTGTGTGTTTGTGTGTGGGTGTGCGTGTCATATGACAGAGGATTAATGAGAGGGCGGTGAGCCATGCTGCTGTTGGTCAGAGCTGAGTTAGTCTGAGGAAGCCACAGTGTGGAGGCCTGTCCGCTGGTTTTACCATGCCATTGAAATCAAACAAATGTCTGTGGTTATATTCAACACAGCAACAAAGAAAGCAGCAGCTACTGTTTCAGCTTTACCTTTTGGAATATTTTAAAGTTGGTATGTGTAATAGCAACACTAGCTCAACCAATGACATCGGTTTGGAGCGAGGCTATTGTTTTGACTGGACAATGGCATTTAATATAGTGATGCTATCATCTAAATGTGACAAAACTGCAAGTGATATTAATAAAAATGTCTCTCAGAAATTCTAACAGTCAAGATAAAACTTGTTTGACTTGCACATGTCATATAGGAAACAAGATGAGCTGTTTCCACTGAACACAGTGACTAATTGAGTAAACATCATTATCACTACCCGTGTTCATAACTCACATTACTTGTGACTTTGCATTTCCGCCCAGTCATGAGGCCACTGAAACTCAGCAAAACACAAGTTTGCTCATCCGCCTTTGTTCTTCCCATTTTCAGTTTTGAACAGTCACAGTTCAACATGCCTTGAGCCAGAAACACCACTTTATATCAAAATCAGATTTTTCAACACATCTTTATAGGGATAGTTCACTCAAAAACTCATTTACTGACATTTTTGCTGTTCTAAACCTCTTTTACTTTTGCTTTCCCTGTGAAACATGATACTTTCAAACAAAACTAATTATTTTGACCCCAATGACTTCCAATGTGTGGCCAAAAGAAAAAGAGAGAATAGCTTCTTTGTGTTCCATAAAAAAAACAGAAAGGCATAAGGTTAGGAACAACATGAGGGTGTGTAAATGATTTCAGTTCTGGATGAAATATTTATTTTACTCATTTTATTGTGCTTTTACACTTGACCAGTGTGTCGTAACTTTTAGTTTCCTCCAAAACAGATGAATCATATTCTGTTACAGCGATGTGGTCGTGATGACACATTTGCTTAATAATGCAGAAGAACGTTCAGGCCTGGACCTTTATGTAGTTGACACTAAAGTATTGCACAAAAGATGCTTGCAAAGCTAATCATCAGTGAACGTGAATGAACAGGACCAATTGAGAGTGAACTTAGTGGGCTTGCTGGGTTTAAATATGTACTACCCTGTTAGCTTTCCCACTAAAACTGATAACATGAATAAATAAATAAACTACTCTCTTACTCTATAGTGCTTCGTCCTCTTGTCAAATCTTCTAAATGTTTGAGTAGGGTCAGTAAATACAACTACAGTCATACAGTATATCACTATTGAACTGGTATGCTTAGTTTGTGTTTATTAATTCTTCTATCCCTAAAATAAATAACCCTAAAATGGGTATTTAGTGTTTTTTGTATAGATATACTGCATTAGTTCAAATGTTACCTAAATTCAAGCAAGGTTGGTAGTCTTTTAAAGAAACTGTTTTCTGTTCTACATACATATTTTTCAGTTCTTTGGCTGGAATGTGTTTTTTTGCCCCTCTGAAATTACAGCTATGGACTATCGAGATCAAATAACAGAATTATTTGTACGGTCAGGGGACAAAACACTGCTTACTGCAAAAGTATGCAGTTTTTAAATGTGAAAAGAATCCACTTCTCATATCAACTATTGTTGACTTCAAACTTTGGTATTTTGGCATAATTTCACATGAATTTATCCAGTTTGAAAGATGCCACGTGAACAGTTTGCATCTTTGAAAACCACAAACAGAACAATGAATTTTCAACACGTTTTTAATTCCGTGCTATTCTAAACCCGCATCGCTTCCATTCTCCTGTAAAACACAAGGTATTTAAAACAAACAATCATTGACATTTTTCAGATTAATTTATGTGTTTCACAGAAACAGAAAACCATGTTTTCAACAACAAATGTGCGAATAAATTCTGTTTTTATTTGAACAATGCTTGTAAGCGATACCATATTTTAGTTTCTCAGATCAATTCATATGCAAAAAACCCCACCCAGAAACCGACAAGAGTTTCTTATGGGTGCATCTTTCTGTAGTACACACAGGAAACGGCTAAATGGTTTGAATGCGCAGGGGTATGCATGTTTAATGAATGATTTGGAGGCAGAGAGCACATGACTCTTGGGTGGGTACACCAGTATAATAAGGTTGACCGTGTTGAATCCTGTGACTCATATTCCATACACCAAGACTAAAGCGCTTCCTGTTTGTCAATACGGATGGTACTGCATGAGAAAAAGCATCGCTATAATACCCAGAATACAGCATCCTATTCTCCTTACTGTATAAACATGCATGAAATCAGCTTCACTCCCAACCCACTATCAACACACATCACAGAGGTGGCGGCAAGTTTGACGTCAAGCGCTCAGCTCAAAGTGACTGCTCCTCCCCTGCGCAGTCACCACATCATCCTTTTGCAGTTTCTACATGTGCCATCTCTTCGTTGCTATGACAGCTATGATTTACCCAGAGCCCCCGTGAGAGCACAGAGCACTGCACACGTGCACTGAGCTGCCATGGCTATACTTTCTTTCTACTCTGAGACATTCGTAACTCATATAAGCAAATGCATTCTCTAGAGCATGGGTTTTCAAACCTTTTGACGTCACGGACCACCTAACTAATATTCATTTAGAAGGGCCTATTTGTACAAGAAAAATATGTGCACAGTATAATTTGATTTGAGTTTTCATTGTTTACTCACCCTCAAGTTAATCCAACTGTGGAACACCAAAGAAGATGCTCTGAAAAATGTTGGTAACCAAACATTTGACGGTAGCCATTCGCGTCATAGTCTGGTGAACTAACCCATCATTTTTTGCTTTTCTGTTAATATAAAAAAATAGTTATCATATCTTAAATATTTTAGTAAAATAAAACAGTAATAATGTCAAATTTAGTAAACTGTATATTTACTATCATGTTATTTTGAAATCTCTATGGCCTATGGGCTATATTATCTGTGAAGAGGAGAAAACTGATGCAATAGGCACAATCAAGAAAACATGTTGGCACATTAATGAACTGACTAGACTAAAATCACTTAGCATTAACAATTCTTTAACACGCCACAATTGCTTCAGACAGTGTAAATGAATTGTTTGCAACCACAAATGAATGCAAAGCCATGCATGTTCACAGCTTTGCAAGAGCAGGGGGGGAGGGGAGGATGTGTCATATGATAACGTTAACACTTCTATTGGATAGAAAACCTTCCTATCTGTGCTCAACTGAAGCAATGATGGCAAAGCATTATGCAAATACAGGAGTCTCATGAACAAGCTTGTGTTAAATCATGCAAATATTCTACATTCAAGTTCCGGAGGAACTGAAAAGCATTTTTTTTTAATGCAAAACCATTCCTTTAAATCCACACATGGAAGCAATTTAAAAACGTATATCTGTAACTTGTGGTAATTTGTTTTAGATTCAACTTCAATTAAAGATAAGGAAGAAATGGCCTATTATATTTTACTTCAGTATAGGCCTAACTATAATGTAATACAAGTGCAATTAGGGCTTGTTTTTTTCAGCTAAAATCATATGAAATGTTTGTTCCATTTTACAGATGATATCTGAAATATGTAAACTTCAGCATTTTGAGGCCTATCTTTCCTGTTAACTAATTAACTAGGGGCTTTCTTAATCCCATGAGTCAATAAAGAACTCACCCTCATGTCTCCATCAAATCAGACAGCTTCCCAAACCCCCCTGTAGTGAAATGATAATTAATCAGAGCAATAATTAACTCTTTACACTTAAAATGGCACATATGGATGGCCAGATTGCACTGACCATTCCCATTAACACATTATTTCATTGTAAAACGATTGTATAGCAAGGTACTTAAAGTCTTACATATACTGTAAAACGTGCTAACATCAGGTTGTACAATGGAAACCACACGATGTGCGTAAAATCCACTAAACAAGGGCTACAGTCTACATTATTCATCCAAAATAAATAAACAAACCGTATTCTTAGCTACTCACAAAAAGCACAATAAGGGTGACCACCCCAAATTAACTAAACAACAAAAAATGAAACCTAAAAAACTTCTAACTCACTCGCGCAGGGAATTATGGGAGTTTCCTTTTTATCAGCTGCAATCCGTCGTTTTATTTATTTAGCCTATTTATTTGGTGTGTGTGTGTTACAGGCATGCCGTTTTTATATCCCAATAAAACTATCTGAACGTGACCTTGCCGTAGGTGACTACAAGGTGCATCCATATGTCGTTTACCTTAAATATCATTATGTAAATTTCATTACAGCAAACTGCTTTGCCATCTCAGAGGAAATATGGGCCGGCTGGTTTCTGGTTTAGACGAGGAAGGCGGCCACCATCGATCGTCGCTGACTCTTGTGAATGAAGAGCGCTTAATGAATGGAGCTCGTAGCAGACGTCATCTCCATTGTGACGTCGCGATCCTTTTATGGAGCGCGCGTCTGAAGCCCATTCATAAAACGGAAAGAGAACTGCCCGTGGTAGTAAAGCTCTCAGGAGGGTAACACAACATTACACCGCTCACTGGCAACGCTGGATTTGACGTATTGTTTTTATTAAAACACCATCTGACCGTGACCAGTCCCCGTCGGAGGATGAAAATGGTCACAATGGACGAACTTTGTGAAATGGATTGCAGCGTTGTGAAGAGGTTGATGAAGGACGACAGTGCGAAATGTCTGCTTTTGGACTGCAGGTCGTTTTTAGCGTTTAGCGCCGGTCACCTCCGCGGCGCTGTAAATATTCGCTGTAACACGATAGTTCGGAGGCGAGCGAAAGGCTCCGTGAGTTTGGACCAGATTCTGTCCGGCGACGATGAAGCGAGATCCCGTCTGAAATCAGGGATGTACTCCGCCGTGATCTTGTACGATGAGCGGACCTCCGACACAAACACTATGAAAGACGACAGCACAATCACCCTGGTACATAACGCTTTGTGCAGGGATACGTTTAGGACAGAAATCTATCTGCTAAAAGGTAAATTCCAATATACACTACACAAAAATCTACTGTGTTATTGTATTTCGTAACTAAAATAAAGCTGCCATGTTTTGAGAAAATATCTGTTTTCATTGTGGTCAAATCCGGATAATAATAGTGTAATGTAGATTGTCATTTTCCCTGATGGAAAATGGCTGTTTTTTAACACGCTAGCTGGTCTAAGCTGGTCAGGGCTGGTCATTCACTGCTTGACCAGTTAACATGTTCCAACTTGACCACCTTCAGCTTGAGCAATTAGAAACCAGCTCCCATTCTGAAGAAACCTGGATTAAACACTCTTTTCATCTATTTTATAATTTTATAAACACAAACCAACAATATACTTCATATTTCTTCACTAACGGTTCGTGTATTTTATTAGCTATTTAGGTCTTTTACATTGTATTAATGGATGATAGGAGTGGGCCTGATATAGATAAATTAATTACATGTTTAATGTTTGGGGGGGATAGCATGTTTTTTAAAGGGTTATTTTAAATATTAGTAATATTTCATAATTTGAGAATTACAGCTTGACTGGGCATTATTCACAAAATTTACTTTTATATTATATTTTTATGTATAAATGGAACATACTTACACACACACACACACCCACACATACATATATATATATACACACACACACACACACACACATATATATATATGAATATAAATATATATGAAATGTAAAAACTGTGTTCAGGTGGTATTTTGTTTTATGTTGAACTACTGGGTGCATTCAATAAAATAAATTCAATTGGAGGAAAATAAAATTCCGTTTCCTAAACTTAGATAGTTTCAGCCGCTTCTAAAAAAACAGCAGTATATAATTGGACCAAAAATCTAAAGACAATATGTGTCACTTTCTAGGAGGCTACGACAGATTTTCCACGCAGTATCCCGATTACTGTTTGAAAACCAAAACACTGGCGGTGTCCAGCCCTCAGTCCGGCGTGGAGAGCAGCTGCACTTCCTGCGCAACTCCACAGCATGACCAGGTAACTACATTAGCGGCAGTGGATACTTTGAGGTCAGCTAATGGGCAGCATTGTGTAACATTAAACGTCCTGTTGACTGCTGTCATCCGCTGCTCTTTCCGGCTGATGCAGCAGTGCTTTAGAGCCTTCCTCTGTGATAGGGGGTGTACTGTATCAGACACTCCGGTACGCTTTAGCGTTGATTCCCACATCGATCATTTCCTGTCTCTACAGCTTGTTAAGCAGGCCACCAATGACATAACAGTGGGCAAAATCAATAGACATTTCCAGAATAAATAAACTAGACGTCATTAGCTTGACCTTTTTATAGCAAACACAGGTGGTCTAATACTGTAATCGGTTGATAATTTATTGAGAGGGGCCAGTGATGATTCTTGCATAGACCAAATAATAAACCCATTTATCTTTTAAATGATTATTATTATTTGGGGTTTCACTTTATTGTAAGGTGTCATTGTTACTGTATCATTAAACATGTACTGAGTAATATTAATTAACTACATATACTTGCTGTAGAGTCTGGATTAGGGTTACGGGCATGCTTAATTAATTGTTATTATAATACAAGTAACAAGAATACCTTAAAATAAAGTGTTACCATTATTATTATATATATTTACATGTATTATTATTTTTTTTGTTTACATATCTATTATTAATCATTCGTTTTTTGTCACTTTTTTATTATAGGGTGGCCCTGTGGAAATCCTTCCATTTTTATTTCTTGGCAGTGCTCTACATGCGTCTAAAAAGGACATGCTAGATCGTATGGGCATTTCTGCTCTATTGAATGTATCTTCAAATTGTCCGAATCATTTCGAAGGAGATTACCAGTATAAGTGTATCCCTGTAGAAGACAACCATAAGGAAGACATCAGCTCTTGGTTCATCGAAGCCATTGAATTCATAGGTATGTTCATTATTATCTTTTAAAATACATATATCGATTTTGTAAACTTTTGGATGGGTAGGGTAGGTGTAACCATCAAGGTGTTAATTGCTCAGTGTTGTTATGGCTCCTTTCAACTGCAAATGATTTGCAATTCATCAGCAATTAAAAGGTTGGTCTGCACTGCAGAGCTTTTACAACAACTGCACCCTCCTTTTTAGTCTTGCAACGATGTCAATAGCTCAACTCGCTCATTTATGCATGTAGCCCCTTTTGGAGTTCTTTTTATAAATACGTTACAGTCTGCATGTCATAGGTGCAAAAATATGGTTTGAATGCTGCGGTATGGGTGGGTCTTCCTCATAAAAGGCTTTCCGTGACTGAGCGAGGAGGGGTGGGGGGAATCCTGTATATCCAATTTCTGCTCAGCATCCTCTGCACAAAAGCAAGGCCCCCAAGTAGGCTTGCCGCATTTGATCGCACCATCCTAGGTGTGTGTGCATGTGCTTGTATGTATGCGTCAGAGTGCAGAGCTTAGGGACCAGAGTCTGACTCATCCTCCATTCAGGGGTGCCTTGATACTGGAGTTACCTCAGATATGGGTGTGTATGGCTGTGCAAAAGCGTATATGCAGACATTAAAGTGCAGAGGAAAAAGTAATATGACTAATGCTTGGATATATGTGCTTGCCCTCCCTTTGTACCACAGACATGTCACTTTTTTGTTAATTAGCAGCTTGTTAGCCATGGAAGGAGGTGTCTGTGTGTACAACGGTGTGAAATCCACCCCAGACCATTTTGTCTGGGTGTTGAGTGCGTGTTGTCCAACTGTGACTGTCAGCTTTGGGTGAATGTGTAATTCTCAGCTCTGCGTGTATTTCTAGAAATGCTTTGTCCTTGTTATTGGATTTGTTTATTGCAGTAATACCTACAGATCACCGCTAATGGTGTATAACTGGTGCAAACTGTTAGAAACGGGAATATATAATTGTAATTAATTTTTGTATTATGTTTTATTTTAAAATTGTTTGTATATTTGTATCAGTTGGTTGTTTTACATGTCAGTCAGACAGCCTCTTGTTTGATAAGCTTGTTTGATAAGATAAGGAGATATTGAATTTAGGCCATTCACCTTCAATAGAAAATGAGAAAACTTAAGTATTTTTTCTGTAATTTAATAGTTTCATAGTAATTTGGTTTTGCAATATCCTGTTAATTTCCTGCACCGTGTTCAGAGGTGACTCTGCTAAATCTCAGGTGTAAATGTCAAAAACACATTTTACATGAGATGATTGGGAGTGTGCAGTTTAAATTGAGCGAGATGCAATATTGAATAATAGCAAGAATGAGTACTGAGTTCCCATCACAGGCTCCATACAAAACAGATCATAACCTTATGCCACGAACAGCACAGTTCGAGTCATTAAAAAGTGATTTAAGTCAGTTCCTTTAAATTAACAGATTTGAGAAATCGGGTAACTGTTTGAATCAAGCAAATTGTTCACTGAATGAACTGCATTAATTTATCATAGTTGCATATTATTTAAAAAAATTAAGAATATTTTTTAAAATATATATGTAATAAAATTGTATAATATTTTATTAGTAGTATTAATTAATAATGATTAATATTATTATTAATTATAATACATGACTATAAATGTATTTAATCAATTTAATTGAATTATTTTTTATATAGCGTGTAAATAATAAAGAGTTAAATTATTCCATATATTTTAATATATTATAATTAATAATTGTAGTATTTATAATTGTTCCTATTAAAATGTTGCGGGCGTCAACTTCACAGTAAATGCAGTAAGATGACTCATGTCTGAGCTTCCTCTGTGCTTAACTAAACTCTCTGCTCTTTCCTCAGACTCTGTCAAGGATTCCAACGGCCGTGTTCTGGTGCACTGTCAGGCTGGCATCTCCCGGTCAGCCACTATCTGCCTGGCGTACCTGATGAAGAAGAAGCGGGTGCGTCTGGAGGAAGCCTTTGAGTTTGTTAAACAGCGGCGCAGTATCATCTCCCCCAACTTCAGCTTCATGGGTCAGCTTCTGCAGTTCGAGTCTCAGGTGCTGGCCACTTCCTGTTCTGTAGAAGCCGCCAGCCCTTCCGCCACCCTTGGCCCCAAGTCTTCCTCCACCCCCACGTCGCCTTTCATCTTCAGCTTCCCCGTGTCAGTCGTGACGCACAGCCAGTCCAGCAGCCTCACCTACCTACAGAGTCCCATCACAACCTCCCCTAGCTGCTGATACAACACCAGACTCTTAAAAAAACTGCAAAAAGGGTGAATTTCTCTGACGTTCTTCACTTGGCACAATCATGTGGTCGTTCCAGCTTTACTGGTGACCCGTCCTCATCTAACTCACCCTGCGGTCTCCACCACGCATTAATATCAGAAGTATAAGTCGTAATATCCTGTGGGGACGGTTCATCTCCTTCATTTCCTGTGGTTCACTTCCAAAGACTTCACGAGTGGCCGGCGGGGCTGGTGGGAATGAGTTGCAGGAGGTCCTTGGACCCTGAAAGGTTCTTCATGCTGCGTTTAAACTTCCCATTTATCACTTCCTTTCGCTGGCCTTCCTCAATTCCTTTAATAGTGAGGGTCATAGCGTGACCTTTGGCAGGAAGTGTCTTTCATTTGCATTTGTCAGTGCCTTGTACAGAGAAGGTACACCGACACTTTCACAAGATGCTCACGTCACCTTTCCTTCAGACCGATCACAAACGAGACATTCGAAGCATTTCAATCTGCAATACCGATCCATTCCTCTCACAGATCAGAGCAATAACCTGATTCTCCTTCCTCCCAGTTGCCACCAAAGCACTGTATGGTTTTCTATTCGTTTATGTTTTGTGAACATGATTAGGTTTTCTTTGCTAGTTTGTACTGAGGAGATCTTATGTAATTTTTCTGCTGTATGCCTTACCAACAATGACTTCCGCACGGAATGTTCTCATTAATAGACCATTTGAGGAATAGTGTAAGGTAATACCAGGTTATACACTGAACCGTTTTACACTGGAAGTTGGGAATGGGACAATTGGGAAACCTTTCCTATGAGTCAATATGTTTTTAATATTCCCCTTTGAGAAGCTCTACGAGGGAAACATGCCTTGAAGAGTCCATATAGCAGTTTATGTGTGGGAACCTATTCTTTTTATGAGATCGTGGGCGCCTTTTATAGCACTTTTAAGTGATGCAAAATTGATTTGAGGTTCATTTTGCACCTCGCCGGAACTGAAGTTGTAACCCAGCAGCGTTTCCCGCTCTTTTTTGGCATATTACGTGGTCTGTTTGTCTGTCAATCACTGATGAGATGAATGCAATACTTTTTACTGTACTTGTGAAGATGTTATTGTCTGACGGCTAATGGCAATATCATTCAGAGGGTTACGATTTTTTTTTAACTCTACCCTGTTCTGTTGTATTATATGTACATTTTATTTATCTCACGATTGTCATTGTTAAATATAAACTGTGTTCTTTAATGAATGTGTGGCGTGATTTAATCGTAAAGAGCGAAGAAAAGCGATGAATCACGTTTAGCTGTACATGCCTGCAAGTAATATTGCAATCATTTTGTAAAATGAATAGAACATGAGCCATCTCATTATTTCTTACATGAACTAAGAAAAGATAGAAAAGAATAGCGCGCGCTATTATGCAGGAGAAGAGAATTAGTACTATGTCTGATAAACGAGAGAAGGGTTATGAATAGATTAAGTAGAGGTTGGTTTTGAAGAGCCAGAGCTCCTCCTAGCGTGTGTTTTGATTTCACATCACCGTCAGCTCTTCTGACTCACGGAAGCTCTCCTTCCCACTGATTTCCAGAGAAGTTCGCCGTAATAACAGCGGATTCCTTTCTCATACTCCACCTAACCCTCTATATTCGACTCTCATATGGAAATAGAAGCTGAAATGTATCACAGCAACAAGTCAAATACCTGTACGGTGTACATTATAGGACATCCTCAGTCTCAGACCTCAGTCATAAAATGAAAAAGCGTCATGCCTCAGACTAAAAGGCCTTTGTCATTGGACCAAAAGGCATTGTGACTATTTGGGGTCATTTTCAAATATTTTAAAGGAATATGCTCCAAGACGCTTTGGTTTTCTAGTGCTAAATATGGTTTACATTTAAATATATATATATATATTTTACAAGCCTTACTTAAAGTAAGCATAAATATATTTTATCGCCAACGTCTTTCTAACAGGAAAAAAATAAAACCATCACGAGCAACCGCCTGTGAAGGTTAAACTAAGAAACTAAAAAAGGAATCAGACGTGATCAACTAAGGATAGAAATAAGAATACATGTTTCATCGCTAAAGAAATTACTACACATTAGTATTATATACACTGCAAAAAAAAAAGGGAACACAAATCTTGGTGTTCTCTGGCAAATGCCAAACGTCCTCCATTTGTAAGCACAACTCCCACCTGTGGACGTCAGGCCCTCATACCACTCCTCCTGTTCCTCTTTGCACAAAGGCAGAGGTAGCGGCCTTGTTGCTGGGTTATTGCCCTCCTTCACATCTCCTGGTAGTGCCTCCATGCTCTGGACACTATGCTGATAGACACCGCAAACCTTCTTGTGGGTAATGGACACCGTCTCAAGCTACCACTAGACTGACTGACTTGGAGTTACATTTAAGTGTTCCCTTTATTTTCTTGAGCAGTGTATATATTTTTTTTAAAATCATTATCTATATTTGAATAAAATGATGCCAATTTACTGTAAATAAAAAAAAAAACAGGCATTTTAAAATAATTACCTCTTATAATAAACTACATTTTAATGATCACTTTATCATTTTACATAAAGGATTATATAAGGAAAAATCTGATTCCTGAAACTGAATTCGTAAGAAAAGACATAAGACAGTATTTATGACATGTACTTTATTAAGACCATTTTACATGATTAAGGGGTGTTTGATTAGTCCGTAGATGGCTTATGGTAGATAAGCCATTTCTGATTAAAGTTCACAGGAACATAGAAATAAAGTCACACTACAGCTCAGAGAATTGAGAAACAGTTCAGGAGTTGTCTCCCACGTATTGGCTTGAGGAGAGCAGTGGACATGTCTGTGCTCATACTACTAAGAGGAGGAGAAAGGTCTGCTCTCTTTCTCTCTGGATTGAACACACAGATTCCTGGAGTAAGGCAGATGACATCCAGTACACATGTACAGAACCACAAACTACACCTGAGCAAAGCTACCAAACCATGAAACTTCCAGAGGTAGAGCCACGTCCTTCATTTCATTCTGTAACATGAACGTGAGTCAGCCGAGCCGCTCATATCAGTAGTGTGTAACAGGAAAAACGTTACGGAGCGCCTCGTAAAAGAGGCATTTCTCTGATGCCAGAGAAACAGGACTGGAATGAACAAGACTGAGGAATTCCTGTGGTGTGATCCAAAACATAGCGAAAACAAAAGGAGCGACTTCCACAGCCAAGTCGCCTGGTAGTCCAAAAATATAAGGAAAGATCTGAAAGCAAAAATTCCCACTTCCTTTACAGTACTAATAAAACCCCACTCTGCATCGGTAAACAACATTAAAACTATACAAAGGCATTGTCCATTACACAACCTGTACATGACTGGACTTTTTTTTTTAACCCATGTCTTTTTAGAATTATTCTGAATAACTTAAGTCTTGCCTAAAAGTGCAAATTCTTTAAAAGATGCATTTTCGGATCGGGCTATGGCAATGGAATGGGACATTCTGACCAGTATTCCTGTGCAAAGATATGTAAAAAAAAAAAAAATCTAATGAAATAACCACCCCCCCAAAAATATAACAATTTTTGCTATTTTGTGGTCAAAGGCCTTTTGAATAGTTCTGGTCTCTGCATCAACATTCTTTTTGCTTTAAAACCCCTCTAAGGCTTTTTTAATAATGCATTAAAAAAAACTATGAGATTTTTTAGGGTCTTGAATGTTAACAATGGAAAGGAGCATTGCTGAAATGTCAGGTCCCTTTAAGACGTGGTCCATTATTGATGAAGATAATAAAAAAGAAAAGTAATTAATCACAGTAATAGTAAAACCGTTTCAAAGAAAGGAAGTTAATGCTTGAACAGTGTTAAATTGAGTAGAATGATAGGGAAGAGGTCACTTGTTGTCTTTCACGGAGTCCTTTCGTGTAGCCCTGAAACAGCATTACGGCCGATATCCTGACCCTTGACCTGAAGAGGAGGGAGAGGACATGGCCAGCCAAGGCAACTCTTTCTTGTAAACACTCAAGGGGACAGAAATGGAGCCTAACTATAAATTAAAGAGGCAGCGCAGGGGTTTATGGGTGAGTGAATGTATCTGTGGATGTGTGTGAGATGTTTGGGTAACAGTCTGAGCGTTTGGCAGGCCCGCCCATGTGAACTAGGACTTCTGCTCCGCTGCTGCCGGGGATGGAGGTGTGCTGTCTGGCTTGATGATCTGGTATGTGATGAGGTACTCTGGGTACGCCTGTAAAACACAAAGAGTTGGAAATCAACTGGATATCTACTATCTGAATTTTGGTTTTGTTTTGACGGTTGTTAAATATGTGAGATATCTGAGCTCTCTCACCTGTTCCCCTCGGTAGATGACGTATTCGGCGTAGGCTAATCCATTGACACTGGGTCGGCCGATGACGGAATGGTGTCCTGGAGGAGCGTGGGCCATCTTCATGGCACTGAACTGCAAGAAGGATTTACCCAGAGTCACCCGGCAAAACAGCATCTGCCTGTGAACAGAATGATTATATTTGAAATAATTAACCAGCATTATGTGTGTTTGTGTATACAGTGCCCTCCACTAATATTAGCACCCTTGGTAAATCTGAGCAAAGGTGGCTGTGAAAATAAATCTGCATTGTTTATCCTTTTGATCTTTTTTCTCATTTTGTCTCTCAAAGTTGAGGTATTTCCTATGATGTAAATTACAGGCCCCACTGTATATATACACACACACAAATTAAGTTATATAAGTAATATATAATAAAATATTAATTCTAATTAATTTTGTATTTCAATTATATAGATTTATTTTAAATTAAGTTGTCGTATTAAATAATATAAAATACAATTTAATATCACAACTTAATTTAAACCAATATAAAAATACATAAATCTATATATATATATATATATATATATATACACTATATATATATATAATTTTTTTTTTTTACATAAAATATTTAATTAGATTAAATGTATATAATTTATTTATAAATCACATGTATAATTTATAACAATAACAACAAACTTTTATTTAACAGAAAGTTGTAAAGCAGGTTGGATTTTGTAATTTTAATAAAGAAAAAAAAAACATATATAAAAACTTGTGTATTTTTATACACACACACACACACATATATATATATATATATATATATGTGTGTGTGTGTGTTTATATATATATAAATAAATCTTTTTTTTTTTTTTCAGATATGGTTAACTTGCATCCATGGACAGTTTTTTTAACAAGTCATGCTATAATATATAATATTTAATCACTGATTTTGTTTATACTTCAGTACAATAAACAATTTTTGTACTGGGTCAACACTTGATATCCAGTATTATATCCAGGACCTAAAGCTAAACTAGATAGAGAAAGTACTGGATTACAGGATCCACAGCACCATCATCTGGTCATGTATGCTCACTGCGATTATCAGAGCTAGTCTAGGATCATACCGGGGAAGAAGCAGATGAGTAAGTACCTGTGACAGATGTAACAGGAGCGGTCTTTATGTGTGGGGCAGCCTGTCCCTCCGCCGATGCCGTACACATACTGGTTGCTTTTAGAGGAGTTCTCTGCAAAGTAGATCCCTGCTCCAAACATCCCCCCGATGTAAGCATGCCTCTCATCAAACCCTTTATGAATGATGGCATTGATAAACGGTGACCCTGCAGATGAGGAGAAAAAGGAAACCGATCATCCTTATGTAAAAAGTGCAAAATTGGAATTAAATTCTTTAAAAGAAGCTTCTGAGCATGACATGGAGGGAAAAAAAGGTTCTTTTGTAGCTTGAACTTTCCAAATAGCACTTCTGACAGGTCATTCATCTCGTGACAGTACCGTGAAAGAGCATGCGCTCGTTGTGGTGGTTGTGGTTCTCGTCTGCGATCTCCTTCTGCCTGTGTGCGTATCGTTCCCTCAGCTTCTTGTTCACCACCTTCTGAATCTGTACCAACACATCAGCACATACAGGATCAACAAACATTCACACCGTTAACTAATCAAAGGTGTTCATGGAAATCAGCTGAGAAGTTTGCGCTCACCTTCAGGATGTTATATCTGCTGAAAACACCCCCAGCATTGCCACCGTCTCTGTGCTCTCTGATCGTACTTTGTAGCTGTAAAACAAAAAAAAAAGAATTCTTCATTATGTCATGTTACAACATATTTAAGAACAGAAGTCCTTCAACAGGGTAAAATGGATTCAAATTAATATATATTCAAAATAATAGACACTGCAAATGACAGAATTAAGTTTTATCATACAGTAAAATAATTAAAAAAGAAAATAATACAACAAGACTACAAATAAATAGGTTACATAAGACTATAAAAAGGTATAACTTCAATACTGATATAATAGGATAAATTATTAAAGAGTCATAATTATGTCCAATTTAAATTTTTAATTGCACACCGATATATATATATATATATATATATATAGAGAGAGAGAGAGAGCGCGAGAGAGAGCGAAAGAGAGAGAGATTCCCCTCTCACCTCCTCCTCTACCGACTGAAACTCTTTGTCATCAGGGGCTAGGTCGATCAGCACCGTGCCCTGACTCGCACAGTGGAATGTCAGGTATGGGTTGGCACCTGTAATAAAAGCACACAGAACCTCAGTTTGTTTAGTCAGGAACAGATGGTGTTTGAGAGAGATGTTGTCTCTAAACGTTTCTAGACTGACCTTGTTGACCGCCCAGCAGCCTCTCAATGCCTTTAATGAGTTTGTGTCTGTGGCCGTATGCGTTGATCCCGATCTCCTTGAGCTCCTCGTGCCCCATGTCAGCCAGCACATCCAACGTAATCTAACACAACAGATGAACACCAATCAGAATTAGGGAAGCCGTAGTAGTCTGGAGGCACAACCAATCACAAGATAAAGTGATAATGAAAAATGGCATGATTCATTTCAAAGCCAATTTCGACTCGGCTGCTTCTAAAACAGGCCAACAGTGCGATTTTTTTATTTTCTCGGCTTGTTGCAATGTGGAACTTCCTCCTACTGAAAAGATAAACTCTTAGAGCGGCAGGGGGTTTGGATGGATATTATTGCGCGTGACTCATAACACACAGAATGATTATTACCAAATACGCCTCCTACATGCAACGCGCACACAAAAGCAAACACGCAGATGGCATTTAACGCATGCTAGACTGCGACGCAGGGAGCCGTTTGAGCCAGCATGTGTCTTACAGAGAGCATTAATGTTTGGTCACACTTGAACAAAGCATGAGAAATCATCTGGGACCTTGATGAATATTGGTGAACGATTATGTTATCGTGTTTTTGTTCCTAAACTCTAAAATAAAAAAATGCATACATTCAAAAAAATAAAATATCAGAACGTGCAAGTCAGAAAAATACAAAACACCACAGTTCTTTAAGTTCATATTTTATTTAGCAATGTCTAAAATGATATGTATAATATTAATGTGCCCATAGTATGGGTAATGAAAGGTTTGTATTTTGGTTTTGGGAGCCCCACACAACAGGTTGATATGCACGCACAATGTCTTTTGCTTGACGTTAATTTGCAGTGATTTGTCCGATTTCCTCCCACCTGTAACGCAATGGTTTTTTTAAGCACATGCTGCTTTGTGTACAGTGATACCATTATTTTTACCGCTCCTAGCGGCACCTAGTGGCAAAGAATGAATTTGCATTTTCATTCAGACCAATGCCAAAAGACCAACAGGTGGGCAGGAAATATGCTAATGTCTTGTGTTGACATCAACACGAAACAGCTTGGGATTCGTTTCAGTGATTCAAAGTCTTGATTCACCTCTGCCAAAGGCATTGCGTAATAAAAAAAATATTTTAAATATACTAAATACTATACTAATTTGTAATCTGTATATTTCGAAACTAGTTTAATTGTATTCTCATTGTGAATTATATATATTGTAAAAAATAATATTTCACAATTTTATTGTTTTTACTGTATTTTTGATCAAATAAATGCAGCCTTGGTTAGCGTCAGAGACTACTTTTCAAAATAAAATCAAAATCTTTTATACCTTTGAACAGTAGTGCATGAATAGACGTGAAAGAAACAAAGTGTGAGGATGGAAGTGACTGTCCCATCGCCGTTGACTCAGCATCAGGCTGTGTAACCTCAAACTCTCACACTCCGGTACCAAGGCCCACTTATTGGCAATGCATCACATCTATGATAGCTCTGTCAAAGGCCATTAGCCCAGGTGCTGCCAACTGCTCTCTCTCTTTCTCCCTCTCTGTGTGAAAGCACCGTGCACTTCAATCGATGGGCTCACAGGACCGACCATTATGGCAGTGAAGGTATGATGGTCGCAGCGGGAAAGATTCCATTTATTTCTCCTTTTCTATTTCTGTCTCTTTAACTCTCTTGGTAAAGTTTTCATTTGTTCCAAAGCTGAGAAGAAACGGTAGCAGATTTACCACAGACAATCGACTAGAAGGCAAGTTAATAGTCTTAATTCAGTGAGTTGGCTTTTTTCTCATGTTTAGTGCAGCAGTATGCAAGTTGAAAGAGTAAAACTTTAGTTAATGTATATATTTATATATGTGTGTGTGTGTAACTATAACTGTAAGTATTAGGTTTTAACAGGGTTACTCCACATCTCATGCTCATCTTCAAAATATAATTTAAGATATTTTGAATAAAAACTGGGAGGCTTGTGACTGTCCCATTTACTGCCAAGTAAAAAACTCTGTCAAGGTCCAAAAAAGTAAGAAAGACATGGTCAGAATAGTCCATCTGCCGTCATGTTATAAAGCAACGAGAATAGTTTTTAATGGAAAGAAAGCAAAAATAATTAATTTTTTCAACAAAAATTGCATTTTAAGGTGAAGTAACCCTTTAAATATCATAATGATACGAAATAGAGAAATTTTTTAGCTTATGTTTAATAAAATGTCTAAAGTAAGTGAAATGTAGCAGACATCTTAAAGAGACAAATATTCGCATATAGCACTTGTGAAGAGAAAAGATGTCTCTAAACTGCTTTAAAAGCAGATATATTTAATGACGACACTGGTGCGTGTATGGGATCAGTGAGCACGTCCTAAAACTCATTTGCACTCAGTCTTTCACACGTCTCTGAAAAACTGTTGCCTCTTCATGCTCCATCTCCCGTAAGCACAGCGAGGCAGAATAAGATGGAGAGTGAGCAGACGAGTGAGTCACTGTGAGACAGATGGATGC
The DNA here is from genome assembly GCA_034779775.1 of Enteromius afrohamiltoni. Lineage (NCBI taxonomy): Eukaryota > Metazoa > Chordata > Actinopteri > Cypriniformes > Cyprinidae > Enteromius > Enteromius afrohamiltoni. Next base: position 8,063,722 of record JAUYWG010000059.1, on the reverse strand, counting down.
GTCTTACTAAAGCCACAATCAGAACTGATTTCAGCCCTTCATATCAAGCGCTCTTTCCCAGCTGGTGGCCACCAAGACCATTTCTGTTCATCTATGTGCAAATGAGCGGCGGGTCTGGTGCAGTATGCCAATCGCATCCCACGGGCTCACTCTCGTGGAGTCGAAGCTGTGAAGAAGCAAAGTCGAAGGAACGAGAGAGTCCTGAGCACAGCGTGAGCGAGCGGCATGACCGCATTAATCAAAAGGAGGGGCGCCGAGGTCAGCCCCTTTAACCAGGATCTCTCTCACGCCTAAAGATCGAGAGACGCCGGTAATCTCACAGCTTCCGGCTGAAGAGGAGTTGGCTGGTAATGATAGAGCCAAGGTGCTGAGAGAGAGTATATTGAAAGGAGATAATTGTGAGGCCACAGATGTCATCGCATTTACATAATGTTAACTAGAAAGACCTAGAGTTCTCTACAGGAAACAACGGCAGGTCTCTCTGCACGGGACAGCTGGCAATTTAATGTGTAGAGTGGAACTGATGAGATTGAGATGATTGAGATTGATTTGATCCTAGAAAATGACCTTACCTGTTCCCGCTCAAAAATATCCCGCAAATGCTCCAAACCCAAACTCTTCAGGAACTGACTGATGTTCATATCCAGAATTGTAACTACAGAGAAAAAAATACATCATGATTGATATTATTATCTTACAATTATGGCAAAATGACATTTAGGGATTCAACTAAATGTCATTTCATTTTACTACCTGATTAATCTGGTAATTTTTTTTCAGATTAATGGGATAAAGGAGTATCTTTTCATCATTATAAAACAAAATGTCATGCACTCTATCGTCCTCCAAAACAATGCGCGCACGGAATATTCTAAGCGTAAATAGAAAAGACTATAAAATGATACATAAACCCAGTTTATACTCAGTATCCTATAAACTGCATCAAGCTTTTCACATATAAAAAACTATGAAAAATAAAAATACTGGATAATTGTGAAAAATACATATAATCTTTTATCAAAGTTGTCCTTAAACCAAAAAGTATTTTTATATTAAACAACAGATTTGATCAAAAACTGAATAGAGGTTGCAGCCCTGCGTACAAAAAAAGGTATGTGAAATAATCATCATGATCTACTCACTTTCTCCTTCCTTCCTCTCGGATGCAGTAGCCCCATCAGCAGGGCCTGAGGCCCCAGGTACAGCTAGTTCTGTCAAGGGCCCGGCCAGATTGTCTATGCTGCTGGCGGCGGACAGACAGGAAGGGGTAGATGTCGGAGAGATGACAGAGGAGCTGACCACTGTAGCCTGGGGCTTGAAACAACTAGGCAACGCTTCAGGGGGCATGGCATCAATCAGCAGCGCCCGGATATCATCAGCCTGGAAATCAATAGAAAAAAAGTAAGTAAATGTAAAGACAAAAAATCAATAGAATAAGAATTCTGTGTCCGATCAGTTTTAAATACAAGACTAACGTAACGTGGTTAGAGTACCATGCCACATGGGCGAAAGGGATAAATTAGAAGGTAGTTGTTCGCAGCGTTAGTTTGGCTTCTTGGTCTAGAATTGGACAATAAAAGCTGAGAACAGCTGTGTCATTAGCACCTGGCATGAACACGGCCACTGGAGCCCAATTACTAAAGGTTACGGCAGATTTACCATTTGCTTCGCACAAGCCTGAACACAGGGGACGTGGGTTTAAACACCTCAGCTTATGCGTTTAGAAGATAAATGTCCCAATTTATCCGGTCTATGCCACCTGAACCATATGAGACCTTACAGCCAGAACAAACGGCCTTGCCGAGAATAAAACTTAATAGAAGTTGGGTGTAAAATGAGCAATGTCTAGATGAGTCTGAATATACATATACAATCTGATTGAGAGGTATGTGTTTATTACCGTCGCCAGGTCAAGCGGCGTCTGGCCCTCCTGGTTCTTCATGGTGGGGTCGGCTCCATGAGCCAGCAGCAGAGCGCAGAGCTGCGTGCGGCCCTTCTGTGCAGCCTCGTGGAGGGGGGTGAAGGCCCATTTATCAGTGGCATTTACACAGGTGTTGTACTTGATCAGCAGGGCTGCGATGTCCACATGCTGGAAGGGAAGACAGAGGCTTATTACCGACAAAATTATTCTACAACCTTCCACAAAAGTCTGGATGGCAATTAAAAAGAAGCATAGCTCCTTCTGTAGCAGATCTGCTTTGTGTAAAAGATTCAGACATCAAATGCTAATCATGTAAGATATATTCTGATCCTCTAAGAACGATACTCATTAGCAATAGAGAGTGAAGGGCAAAACAAGTCTGGTTTCTGGCCAGCTCTTGAGTTGTAGTGCACAGTGTGTGTGGCAGAGATGTCCTGAGCCGCCCTCCCATCAGCAGCAGTGACTGTATAGAACTGCGATCAGCTGGCTGTGTTTGCCGTGCACTGACAGCCTCTACACAAACAGGCCGCATATGAACAGAGGGAGGCGCACACTCAAGGTCAGCCAGCATCGGCCAGCCGCCAGCTCTCCCTCAGCCAATCAGCAAAGCTTGGGCGACTTGCCACTCCGGTCAGAGCCAATCGGAATCTCACATCTCCCGTCACAGAGGTCCTGTTTCTTGGACGGCAGCAGAGAGCGTATGCAAGTATGGTCGAGGGCCGGAGTCTGACGTGTTTATGTAACCGCAATCTGCTTCTATCCATCTGCATGTTCTAATCACATCCCTGTAGACCTCCAGAGGGCAGAGATGGTGATAAATACCTCCAACTACCATCACCTGAAATGGGTTTCCCTGAATTCGCTTGATTTGATTTCCAGAAAGATTCAAATCCTGTATTAGAAGTGTACTACGCTACGAGGATTAAAGCTCATCTGGGTTGCGGCTTGCAAACGGCATCATCTCGGCATCTGGGTTGTTCGAGAGTGGAAATGCAAGTGAAACCACCTGAAAGAATCATGAGCCGCAGCGACGCATTAAAAGTGCATAAGCCAAGGTTCTGCTGGCAGAACAAACAGAGATGTCCAAACACTTTTTGCATACAGTGAAAACAAAGAGCTGTATCAAATCACAGAGGGGTTCAGGTAAAGGTTTACACTTGTTCTGAAAGAAAAAAAGCCCCTTGTTTCGTTTTCAGAAGCAAATACATGGATTATTCAGGGTCTACATCTGTTTGAGTGTGTCTGAGGTACCCACAGCACAGTTTCCTACCAGACCTGCCATGACACCGGAGGCATGACATGTGTCGGCTTAACAGATGTCTGCATGTAGTCCCAGTCTCAATGAAATATTCCTCTTTTTAATCAGCAATCACACTCACCCCATACGAGGCAGCGTTGTGGAGGGGAATAAGGCCACCTTTGTCCTGCGCGTTGACGTCCGCCCCATGCTCAAGTAAATACTCTGCTACCTCCAGATTGTTATAGCCAGCTGTGGAGTAAAGGATGCAGACAAATGTAAATCCATATGCCCATGAACCATCTGGTATCAAAGACAAGCACCAATCCTTATCACATCCGTCCTATCGAAACTTTGAAAACTGGAGTGCTGCAGCACACCACAACTGAAACTATTGTACGATAATAAAGTAACTACATTGAGGAGATCCTTTAATAATAGCCATAAATTATAAAGTGGTTAGCAGGAGTGTGCAGTTGTGAATTATTACAAACTTGAACAGCGTGAAATTAATTTATATGAGGGTGAAGATCACATTTACATCTAAATTATAATGAATCTACATGGAACTCAACCCAAACCAACTTTTTTTCTATGCAGATTTACTGAATAGAAAGCATTTGTGCACGAGTGGAAGGTGCAAAAGAAGCAATTTTCAAGCAAAAATAAATAATAATAAATGTGTGTGTGATATATATATATATATATATACATATATATATCACACACTGATATGTAATATGTATCATATTAGTAAATACAACAAAAGTATATAACTACTAAAATAATACTGTTCCAGCCTTTCATGATTCATAATTGTTCCCATCAATTTATTAATGGTTCCCAAAATCAGATCATCTTGGGATGCATTACATCACAGCATCTAGGTAGGTATCACCATCTCAGTGAAATTTCCATTTTCAAAACTTAATTAAGCTCAATTAATTAAACTCTCTTCAGCTCTTTATATTTATTGCTTGGTGCAAAGTGGAAGCTAAGCACAGATGTGTTTTTTTTTTTGGGTTGCTCCAGCTTAGCTAAAAAAAACCCCAACAACACTCAATCTGGCAGTCAACCTTTAGCATCGAACAAGCTGTCGCTGACCTTTACCCAAAATGACCAGTACACTATTTTCAGCCTTAACTGTCTGCTTTGGTTCCTTTAACTCTCTTTTTCACTCCAGACGTACAGTACATGACTGCCTACAGGACCATCACTAATTAGAGCCCTCATCATTACAGGCTGTAGCTCTCTAATAAAACCCAGTTCGAGAAGCAGACTAATGAGAACACGCTCTCACATGTACACATTCCACCACGTGTGCCCATCAGACACATCCTGTAGGTTCTTCTCCATAAACTCCAAGCATTTTTAGCATCGTTTCTCATTTCCTTCCCACAAATGTGTCTGTTTACCTCTTAAAGCAGATTTACTCTCATTAACACCATGATAAGCATTAAGATCATAGTGAATAAAAAATATATGAATAATATAGTGTGTCACGGTTCACAAAGTGTCAGCAGCTGTTTTCCAAACATGAGAGAAAGTGTAGACCACATTAGAAAATGGGCTCAATGCTGTTTTTTTTTGAGGGGGGATAAAAGAAATCAATCAAATCTTCATAAAATATTCAGATGTAACCCCTCTGTAATCATTAACATTAACAAGTACCTGTAATTTAATTATACATGCAGTATATTTAATACATAGTATATTATACATAATTATACATAGTATATATTATGTAATTCCATTCCATGCAACTAGCTACTCCAACAGTGCTCATGTTTAACCAGTGATTTGACATTTTACCTCAGTCCCCATAAGTAGATTTAAAAATGATGTTTCATTTTAAAAATACACAGAAAAGCATCAGGACTGTAGCGCATGAGATCTTGCTATGTCGGTCAAAATGAATGAATTCGTCTCGCGATTCTCCCCGCAGGCAAACGGCAGACAAGTGGCTTGTTCTCTAGGAAGGGGTCACAACCACCACGTTAGTCACAGCCCATTGCTCTCTTGTGGAAATAGCCAATGTGTGCTAGCTGGAGTAAAATCATGTGTCTATATCTCTGCCTGATGGTTAGGGCCGTCACCCACCTGCTGCTGGCCTGGCCTAGCAAGATAAGTGGACTGACCAGAGCGCTCTCTCCATCTGTTCAGTGACATTTGCTGATCTGTGCTGTTCTGCACGCAGTGTGAGTCCTGCTCTGAGTCACTGGCATGGCTAGAGTGGTGTGCAAATGATGATCTCCTACTCTGAACTCAGGTCTATTTAACACCCTCAGGCTTCTGGGTAATTCTTTTTAGCCTGTAGTTATAGTCACAAAGTAAATAGATCAATATTGCTAATAATGTATTAGAAATTAATTGCCATGCTTCTAAAAAAAACCTTGCAATAATATATTATTCTTCTGTTTGTGTGTGTGTGTGTGTGTGTGTTTATACATATTTATGCATAATAGTACTCTCAAACATTCCAGCTGCAATTGTATATTGTTTATTATAGAATGACAAAATGATGCAAGATCATCATGCAAGTTATAAATTAAATTATTATTATTATTATTATTATATTTAAATTAAATTAAATTAAATTATATTAAATTATAAATGCAATTGTTTATTTCTATAATAGTCAATGTGCTTCAAACATTACAGCTACGAATTCATGTTTATTATAAAATAACAACGATGGCAAAATAATAAGCTCTGCTTTGGCTCCAACATATTCTATTAAAATAAACACTAAATATTAAACTTACTCCTTACTCCTACTCGGTCACAAATAAAATTTTTACTTCTATAGAGCTACTTATAACTGAACTCAACTTGTCTCATAATTAACTTTACACAAAATCTCAATTAATACTAACCTTACTTGAGTTGAATGACACTATTTTTCTTTCAGAGCTGCTTTAAAGCAATTTGAATTTGTATTTTATTTGAACCCGGTCCGTGTACTTTTGGATAATTCGTTTTTTAATGCATATTGAAAAATGTACAAAAACAAGAATTCTGCTCCATTTTTCGTTTTTTCCCTTCAGGGACAGAAAAGGAGTAAACCACATGAATGTTCGATCTCTACACGTAGGCGGAGTGAAACGCCCCTCTACACTGATTGGTCAGCCAAACATTAAAACATAATAAGAGTCCCCCACTTTTGGCTCTGTTTCAGTGATTGGCTTTAGTGAAATGTTAATTTGACGTCACAATTTAAAGGTGAACTCCTTCCAGTTAAATCATATCCAAACCCTAAAATCACACCTCGAAACAATAAGCCATTTTAAAATGTTTGTATGTAAACTTTAATATTCAATTCTCACATCAAATAAATTAAAATACTACGACAATAGGCTGTTACCAATTAAATCACTATAGAGCCTGCATCTGAAGATGCTTTTAGATATATTTACAGTTTAATGCTGATCAGACGGCTGTGTGTACATGTTTAATGAAATGAGATTAATGTTTTATATAACACCAAAAATGAAATTATACTTGAATTATCAAAGTTATATCACCACAAGGTGGCAGTATTTCATTGTGTTAATAAAGGACCTTTTTATTTAATCTATTGGTTCAAATATCTTAATTTATTCGTTTAAGAACATCAAAAAGTGTCTGTCTATAATAATTGGTCATTGAATTGTTGACTATAAAAATAGGTCTTTTTAAAGACTGATTCATTCAGGAATGATAGCCTGAGTCAGTCGCACAACGGTTCTGTTACTGGTTCACAGACATCACAGCAATAAATACATTACTTCTGAAAGCTGTTACAAAACAATTTTTACAATGACTGATTTGACCTTGAGATTAGCATATTTCACCTCTTGTTACGGTGTCGATAGACTTCTGCATTCTGTCTCACAATACTTTTATGCCTCAGTTTATTTACAATATCTTCCTTAGGCCAAAACAGAGCAAGTTTTGAGCAATAAAAAATGTACTAATCTCATAGCTGTCATTCTGAAATCTCACGCAATGAGTTTCTGTAAAACTGCATTGTATTGATTGGTGCGTGAACCAGGATCACAGAACCCATCAGATGCTCTCTATTAAGCGGTAGTGCAGTCGCTCAATTTCTGCTTTTTACTGTTGTTTGCAGGGGTGCCTGCAGGATTTCTTCTTATCAGAATTCCTCAAATAAATGTATTTATTTTTCCATCACTACTTGCCTAAAATAAAATCTAGATCTAAAGATATAAAACAGTTTATGTTTATTCAAAATCACAATGTTAGTTTAAATGTTTAACCTAACGTGTGCTGTTTCCAACAGAAGCTGAAGCACACTCTAAAGGACAGGGGTCAGTGTCATATTATTAGGATTATTATTCATTTCTCAGTAGAACTTACTTAATTAAATACGCCATAATTTTTGCTCATCAAGGTAAAAGTACATAATTCGGTCATCAACTGTAAAGGGTTTAGTTCTATTTAATAAGGTGCGCATAGCACTATTTTGCATGCAAAAGACTAATAAAATCATAATTAATGCATGGCTGGTTCAGTCCTACAGAAATACGGGACATAGGAGGGGTCTATAATTTATTTGAAATATCAGGTCAGTCTGAGCTCTCACGGTACACACACACAAATATATGGCCGTGTATCGCGCAGTTTGCCGCACCGATTTTAATAGGCGGCTATAATAAATCAGGTGGTTTGCTAAAGATGTAAGCTAGAATTTGTGAGTGCAGGTGTGAAGAGAAAATATTATATATTATATTTATGAGATAAACTAATATTTCACAGGTAGGTTACATAATTTATTCATACACAAAAGAAAGCTCCGTCTAGGCTCTGCCTTGGTACGGTTTGTGTCAAGCCATTGGTTAATATGGCTGTTTGATGTAGTCAAAGATATCAAATGTAGTAGAAATAATAAAGTTGTGGAGGCGGAGGACTCTCTGACCAATCAGCGGAGAGGGGCGTTTCACTCCGCCCACGTGTAGAGATCAAACATTGTGGTTTACTCCTTTTCTGTCCCTGAATGAAAAAATTTAAAAGGGAGCCGAATTTTAGTTTTTTCGTTTTGTTAGAACAAATTAAAAATACAAAAGTGTTACTTTTTTTTTTGCAATTTCTCATTTTTCAATATATAATAAACTAATTATCTGAAGGTACACGGACCAAAAACTGCTGCATCAATGATTTTGTTGCTTTAAAATAATCTGTACTGTTTAAAGAGTTTTGGGGTTTTTTATAGCTAAGTAAGTGCAAGTGAACGACTCCGGAAATCATTTATATTCTTAAACATTCTCACAAATACAAGAACACCCGTGAATAAGATGGGGAAGGCTCACATAAAGAGATTATTCTGAATAAGACTTTATCGAGGACATGAGCCATATGGAGAATATTGTTGTGCATGTAAATGTCGGTTACGGTACGAACCGTGTAGAAGTCTTAGACAGATTTAATATTTGGCAAGGAAGCCTTTGAATCCCAGCCTGGAAGCCAGGCTTACACAGCGCTCAGAAAAGGATGAGAGCCAAGATTTAATTCAACATGTCCCCTTTTCTTTCCTTCTGGGTTTCCTTGCCTCGCCTCTGGGGTGGGATGATATCTCACACACTACAATGCTTTTGTAGAAATGCAATTCTCCAGATGGCGGTACAGCTTGATTTTTCCATTTGAAAGAGAGAAGTGCTCACGTTTCTATGTTGAAAGCGATGGCTCGGAAGGCCGCAGAATGATTTTTTCATTACCTGCCAGGTGCAGCGGAGTCGAGTTGCGTCCCTGTGTGTCTCTGCAGTTGATGTTCTCCAAGCTGCACAGTTTCTGGACCCTGGCCAGGCAGCCTTTTTTGGCGGCATCCAAAAGCGCTGCATCTCCTCTCAGCAAGTCCTGGATATCTGTGTCTCCCTCCTTCACCATGTCCAATGGAGTGTTTCCGTCCCGATTCTTCTTGGTGGGGTCTGCTCCATGCTGAAAGAGATAAGGATATTGAGCCCAGATCCACAGAGAAGCCTGAAGCCCGACTTAGCACAGTTTGAGAACCTCATCTAAGATCTGAGGATTTATTCATGAAATGATCAGTGCTCAGTTGTTGTTTTTTTTGAGATTTTACTAAACAAACACATAAACATAATATATACAAGTGGTAGGTAGGTAGATGGATAGACAGATAGATAGACAGACAGACATGATAAATTAACATTTAATATCATGTTTTAATTAGTTTTAAAGTGCCCCTATCGTTCCTTTTCGAATATGATCGTTGATGCAGTGTGTCATGCAACTTGTGATGCCGACAGTGTACGATAAATGAAGTTATTGTCTATGTTTCTCTGTTACGGATCCACGTCACTAAGTAACATGCCCACGTACAAACAGTACAATTTCCATGTGGATTACATCATGTGAAGAAGTCGCTGTACCCTGTGGGAGTAAATTCGGTTTTTTTGCCCTTTTGAAAGATGAATCTACAAAGAATGAGTGGTTAAAATTCATTTTTTTCAACAACACCTCAGCAGTACAGTCTCTTGTTGTGTTCGTGTCATTTCACTGATGACTGCTTTTCCAATCTTGGAGAAATACGTGATATTCATTCATTGGATCAGTGCTTAGTTTATTTGGACCGGCTTGCTGTAAGTATGATTAATAATTGATGATTGTATTTTCTAGCGATCGTTCATAATATGGATGTGTACGTTATGTTGTGTAACAACCCTGCACATGTCTTGGTAACCAGCTAACTTGCGTTTCTGTAGTTTTGTTGTTCAGCTGGGGGAATAATGTAGTCTAAACATTGTGATTGATGCAGCTTGACTGCCTGTTTGTCTCATCAGTTTAAGTAATGTTAAACGATGTATAACGCCGTGTTATACAATGCTGAAGTTCACAACGTGGAGGTGTGCCCGATTCGTTTAGAAAAGCAAATTGCTAGCACTTTCCACGGTAGTCCTTGCTAGTTGACGTATTCTCTCAGAAAGCACCTCTAGTAATGTAAGAGAGTATAGTTTTGGTACAAGCTCTGTGGACCGCTGTAGCGGTAGACCAATCATAAAGGACTGCGCCATCTGACCAATCACAGCAGTGAGGGCAACAGAGAGGCGGGGTTTAGACAGACTGATTCTTCAAACTGCTTCACACAAGTTGTTTATGAATCATTTAGAAATGCGGTAAAATTAAATTAAGTGTTTTTTGACCTTGCATACATGTAAACCTGTTTTAAGAGACTTTTTAAGAAACAATATTAGCAACCTTTAAAATAGCATAATAGGGGCACTTTAATTCAATTGCATCTATAATAAATGTTTTATGTATATATAAATACACTCACATGCATTGCAGAAAAAAGTAATGTTAATATATATAAAAAATATGTAGATATAATTTAATGAAAAAATAATTATATATGTAATTATACTAGTGCTGTCAAATGATTCATTCCAATTAATCAAAAATAGTAGTTTTTTTTACATTACGTGTCTGTGTTGTGCACATATTTATTATTTAGATATAAATACACAGACATTCATGTATTTATTTATTTATATTGTAAGTATATATATATATATATATATACACACACACACACACACACACAATAAATATGCACACACATATTAATTATATAAATAATTACTTTGGATATAATTAATCATGATTAATCATTTGACAGCACTAAAATATATACATGTAAATATTAAAATGTATACTGTGTGGGTATTTATATTAAAAAATAGTTTGGATGTGATTAATTGCAATTTGACAGTACTAGTTTTAATATATTTAATGTCATAAAAATATTCTTTTTTGAAAAAACAAACAAACAAACATTTAAAGAATGTTTACTTCTAAGAAAACTATTTCAATCATATTGCATCTTTAAACCACAAGCACTGAATCTAATAGCTGGGGTCTATTAATATTTCAGTGCCACGTACAGCAATAGATCCAAGAGATTTGATTTAAATAGCCAACGAATTAATTACTCCTTCCTGAATTTATTTCAAATCTGAATCAAGTCAAATCTAAGACTTTGTGAATACATCTGAATCAGAAAATCTTTTAGTTTTAGATTCAGCGGATGAGAAAAGTACATTTCTTTTCCTCAGTTCCTACTAAAGCCAACCTCAGCAGTTCCACTTCAGGAAACAAAGTGACATGTTTGTTTGAAGTCTAATGTGCATATTCTTTACAGCTCTGAAGCTGAACCTCTCTGTGACAGTAACCTGAGGTACGATGAAAGCAGACAGCATTAAATCCGACGTCTGTTCAACAGCAATAAACCTGAAGCTCCTGCAGCGGTTCACACTGCATTTAAAAACTTTACAGAGTAATAAAAACCATTAACAACTCCAGGCTGTCACACGTCTAGAAAGAGATATCTCTTGAATTAAGTATGCCGAGCGACGCGAGGAGGTCAGCGTTGAGCCGGCAGGAGAAGTGGTGACGGTACCTTCAGAAGCAGTTTGCAGATCTCGTATTTGCCTTTGGCTGCCGCCTCGTGCAGCGGAGTGAACTTCCACAGGTCAGCCACGTTGACGGACGCTCCGTGTCTGACCAGCAGCTCTGCCACTTCGTAATGGCCGTACGAACAGGCGTTGTGCAGCGGCACCAAACCTCTGCCAACAGACAGCGAATTCCAGATAAACAGCGACAAGAAGATTAAAGTTTATCTCCTGGTGCTGCTAACTCATGTGCTGACTGTTAATTTCTGTTAATTTTCTTTCTCTCCACAACTGAGGGAGTTTCTGAGCAAGAAAGGGAAGAAATCTCACCCTTTGTCTTTGGCGTGGACGTCGGCGCCGTGGTGCAGGAGATACTCGACCACAGCTACGCGATTGTAGCCGGCGGCAAAGTGGAGCGGAGTGGAGTGACGACCCTCCAGGTCTCGACAGTTCACATTCTGAGGGGAGCAAAGTTGCTGTGGAAGACGAAACGAAACTACATTAAGCCGAATGCTTGATTTCATAAAGCAAATACATGACTTTTTTTGAACCATGAGTGTTTAAATACATCCAAGAATTAAATTCATTTGATCTGCTTTTATAGGCCAGAATTATGGCAAGCGTCAGTAGAGATTCTGATTAATTGCCAGACAAAAGTCTAATTGGTGCTCTGATCTAATTACTTTTACTGCATAATGAGGCTTTCAGATAATGAGGATCTGATCGCTTCAAAGGCATCCAATCCATTCAGACATTTTTATCATCTGTTTTTAAATCACCTCAGGCTTATATTACCAGTCGCAAAGTTTGAGGTTATGAAGCTTTGATATAAAGACGTGTGTTTAAGTAATTCACAGCACTTTTGTAGACCAGCACAAATTATATTTACATTAATCATAACTGTGTAATTTTAATTAATAATTGTGCTATATTAATAATGCCTATTTCATTCAATTCATTTCAAATATGTGTATAGCGCCTTTCAAGAAAATCTCACAGAACATTTTTATTTCTACATTACATTTAAAGGAAGCTTATTGGTCTCTTATGCTCACCAAGAAAAAAAGGGATATTGGGAAATATTATTATAATTTAAAATAACTCTTTCTAGTTTAAGTATTTTATATTTTAAACTCTAATTTGCTGACTTGGTGTTAACAAAATATTTCTAATTATTATCAATGCTGAAAAGATTTATGCTGCTAATATTTTGTAACATCTTATTTACTGTCACCTTGAACAATTTGAAGTGTCCTTGTGCCCTGAAAATATAAATCTGGAAGTATTTTATATATACATATATATATATATATATAAATGTTCTCTCTCTCAAAATAAATAAATACATGAATAATGAATGATAGTTTGATTAATAGTGTATAGTATAATAAAAGGTTCAAACCTTAGACTGAAGTGAATGTAATAGGATCCTGCCGTTTTTGTGCATGCTAGCTCAGCGTTTCTCTCACTCTCACACACACACACACACACGCGCGCGCGCGCACGCAAGGTGAGGTCTTCTTACATATACCTTGTTCAAGGTCATGAGTATGGAATATACAACTGCAAGCTGTATCCTTGAAGAGTTTCATTGTCTGTGCTGAAAAAACTAAACTCATTCAAGGTATTTTTGATCCAGACAAAAGTCTAAAAATAATTCAGCATCCATAACCGTAGATGTATTTTCATCTCCATGTAACCTGGAGCTGATCTGTAGCACTACGCTAATGAAAAAGCTTATTACAAGCATCTCAAATCAAGTATCATAAGTTTGCTTCACAAAAAAGGCCCCATATTTCATGTTTAAACAATTTCATGTTATATCTTGCTCCACCAGACCACCGCAGATTATGTTTAACCCTTGACTGATAACAACTAGTTTGAAACCAAATGAATGCACCTCTCACCTTCACAGTGTCCAAGTCTCCTGCTTTTGCTGCTTCTAGAAGTCTATAATCCACTTCTGAATTCCTCACTGGAATGTTTTCTACCAGACACGAGCATAAATTAATGCGAATTTCCATAACTGTTAATGCATAACATCAAAGCCCAAATAAACAATCCCAAAGCCCAGATTCAGTCTGTACCGTTTAGGATCTGTTGTACAGCTTCATTGCCCATCTGTGCGGCTGTGAAGCCCTGTAGGGAGACGATGGCGGGGTCGGCTCCATAACTCAACAGTAGCCTGCAAGTCTGCAAGTGTCCAGCCAGAGCCGCCCGGTGCAACGCCGTCTGACCCAGCGTGTCAACAGCATTCATCTATAAATAAACACACAAACAGAAAAAAAAAAAAAAGATGGAAAGGAAGTGAGCAGACTGAAATCTCCTCCTCACTGATCAGTCAAGAGCACATCTGAACGCAGCCCACAAAGCAAGACTAAGCTGTAAGCAAACTTGGCCTCTTTTGAAATGAACACAAATATGAATTAATCAGACAAGCCCCTGGGAAACTTCCACGCTCCTTCAAAGACTATCAACACTGCACAGCGAAGAAAGAAAGGGACCTACTGTGTAAATGCGTGCGTGTGGCGCGATTACAGTTCATTATTCTGTCTAAAACTTGCAACTTTAAAAAAAAAAAAAAACCTCAGCAAAATCATGCTTTAATGGAAGTGAAAAATGCACGACGCAGTTCACTACATCAAATACACAATGGCTTTGTTCACACTACAACCAATTCTGATTTGTTTGTTTTTTTAAAAAGCGTTGCTGATAAAGCAGCAGGAATATTCATTTTGAGAAAAACTGAAAATAAAATCTCATCTGTGAAAGGATGCTTACATCAGAGTTCTCTGAATGTTAAAAATGTTCTTTGTAAATAAGTTATGCTTGCAGGATCTCGCATAGTCTTTTTGAGGTATTCTTCATTTTGGGACTTACATTCTGTTTTTTTTTGTGCTCATATTTCTGGGCTTATTTGACTGAAAACTGCATTTTGGATTAAAATGTCAATGGTTTAAATGTTTCCGCATCCGTACTACATATACACATTTATGCTTAAATGATTATGACTACATGCAGAGTTGCAAATGATGAAAAAAAGATGAACTAAATGAATTTAAAATGTTAAACTACATACACTACTGTTTAAATATAGGGGTAGTATAGTATAGGTTTTAGTTCAATCCTTTAATTTTCTATTAGGGCAAAGATGCAAAAGTGACAGTAAAGATAATAATCTTGTTTTAATTTTTAAAAAAAATCAGCACAAATGAAGAATAAGAAGTTATTAAGATAAGAAGTTTCTTGAGCAGCAATCAGCATTAGTATGATTTCTGAAGGATCATAAAGACTGGATTAATGATGGCAGAAAATCCAGCTTTGAATCACAGGAATAAATTACATTTTAAATAATAATTAAATAATAAAAGCTTTACTTTAAACTGCAATAATATTTCCGAATATTACTGTATTTTTGAGCAAATAAATGCATGATTTTATTAAGCATGAGAGACATTCTTTCATTCTCTGAGAAACATTTCAAAATGTTACTGACCTAAAACTTCAGAACAGTAACGTACAAATCAAGTTAAATCTGAACCTTGTCCTTGTTCAGACAGAGAAACTACTAAACCATTTTCGGTCGTATACCAAAAACATATTTTCCTGTGATTTTGAACAAAGCTACAAAGCATTATCACTCTAGATCTTCAGCTAATAAGCAGCTTCCACCATCAGCTGATTTCCTCAGTAACCGTGTTTACTTTAGACAGCTTTATTCTTCATGCTTCCTGC
Source organism: Enteromius afrohamiltoni (assembly GCA_034779775.1). Classification (NCBI taxonomy): domain Eukaryota; kingdom Metazoa; phylum Chordata; class Actinopteri; order Cypriniformes; family Cyprinidae; genus Enteromius; species Enteromius afrohamiltoni. Next base: position 8,048,424 of record JAUYWG010000059.1, on the reverse strand, counting down.
TCTTCTTATTAACACAATGCTTCTGCACCATCTGTTTACTGCTTCACACGTGGTCTGTAAACACACACTAGCTACAATAGCCTCTTGTCTTTGAACCTCCAGCCTGACTAATTATCCAGTCCATTAATGTCACTTAAGTCAGGCCGCTGAAGTTTGGCACCGAGCTGGGTCTCAACACCAGTTAACGATCGGATGCGTTTCTGAGGGGTCGTACCGCAACAGATGGACGCTGGCTGATGATTGAATGATGGAAAATCGGGTTGCGGTCGGTCGGCCTCCGTTTATTCATCATGCAGAAGAGCTGGGATGCGAGCACAAGAGAGGTTGGCTTTGAAAATCAAGCTGCTCCAGGCAACATAAAAGAGCCACACGGCATCAATGAAGAGTACCTCTGGATAATACAACCTTGTGTGAAAGTAGAACACGCAAGTTTGATGAACGGGGAGGCCCTTTAGATACACTCTCGGCTCGAACAAAGACGGCAGACTGTGGATGAGATTATTTACAGGAGTATCGGCTCCCCTGGTTTCAGCCCTGATGCTCTCAGCCAAGGCTGTAGCTGAATGCCTGATCAGTTAGTCGATGCTTATCTGATTTGGCTCACTGAAAGAGCTCCATTGATTTGGAAGTCTTTTACCCCTCTCTGCTCTGGAGAGGTAATGACATGACTGATGTAGCTCGTAAACGTCCTCCAGTTTCTCTGACACAGTCCAGCTGTGAGACCGAGGCAGCAGGCCCTTTACCTATTCACTTTCACCAGAAAACTTACTTTAAGAAAAAGTGTAAGATTTATGTTGAAAAAGTTTAACAGAAACAGAGATGGTTCACCATACAAATAAATCCAGTAAAAAAAACTGTTACTGTTAAATATAATAAGTATATCTTACTCCAGTTTTCAGTGATCCAGAAGCTGATTTGGTGCCCAAGAAACATTTCTTATTATCATCACAATATTTTTGTGGAAACCACTGCATTTTTCATGATTATTTTATGAACAGATAGTTCAAAAGAATATTATAAATGTCTTAACTGTCACTTCTGATCAATTTAACACATCCTTGTTGAAAACAAGTATTATTTTACATGATCCTAAACTTTTAAACAGTAGAGAATATATTTATAATTCCTCGGCAGTCTGTTGTGAAATTAGGTCATTTCAGACTAGATCAGAAAAACAAATAAGTATCTAAATAGTTTTAGGCAATGCAATTCTCAAAAGAGCTTAGAACAGTTTCATGTTTTCAAATGCATTTCATCTAGCATCTGTGCTTTCTTCATTATCCTTTCTAAACCAGTAGTTTGGATTTCGTTTATCTGTGAGGGATGTCAAATATACCAGGTGTGTGTAGAAAATGCAGAAGACAACATTCCTGTACGCACACCAAATCGTTATATTATTAATTATGGGAAACAATAAATCAGGCAAATTAAGTTTTTATTCTCATGCAAATCTGACAAAACGGCATGAATCGATTGCCAGATCTGCTCCGTTGTTTTGCATAATTCATGTGTGCTTTTATGCGGTTTCATCTGCATTAGTGGAAGAATGCAAATGTTACAGAAAAAAAAATAACAGAAACAAACGTCCTAAAATTCGAGTGATTTAACCATTTTTAAATAAATACAACCAATTGTGCAAAAAACGTACTGACTCAGAATAAGTTTGTGATTCCTAACTCATCAGAGACCAATCTGCTAAAGTGAACGGAGTGATGAATGTTTTGGCAGTTAATTGGGAAGATGTTAACATATAAACACTTCCATACTGATGATGAGCTCTTCCATCTCAAAGCCAATTATCTTAACCACTGATAAGCAGGCAAATTACTCAGACAAAAAAAAAAGAAGTGCAGAGTTGGCAATGCTCATTCTTCATCCGTTTCCTCTTATAGCAGGAATGGTGATGACTCAACAGCACACAACAGTAGATGTGACAGAAATACTGCTCCACTGAACTGATTTTTCTCAGCTCAGGTGAGAACAGACAATGAAAGAGATGCTGTGTTTCTGTAGAGGGGCCATATCCTACACTTATAGAGTTTCCTTTTTTGCCAGTACACCACTTATGGTGTCAGTCAATGGTCTTGCACCATCACCAACCATAAGCTATTTTTAACAGGCCAATTTCTTCCCTCTCTTACGACCTGCTGCGTCGTTATATAGCAACTCTTTTCCAGCTAAAAAAAAATACAGAATACAGGTCTGGGATAGGTAAATATTACAGTATGCAACCCCTTTTAAGGCTGAATACACTGGATGGTGAAGCGAAGTCTCAGGTGTGTAAATGTGTGTGTCGCAGCACTGTAGGCACTCGAGAGCACATGCAGGTATGTGGCGCCTGCTGACGCAGGAGCAGCTGTGTACCTTCGCCCCATGTTTCTGCAGGACCTCCATGATGTCATTGTGTGCCCGTTCCGCCGCCACATGGAGAGGAGTCATGAAGCTGCACGAAAAAGGAGATGAGAAAGACAGACCTTAGATCATAACCATTTGCCATTTGATTAACACATGATTGGCCCATTCACTCACTCTTTGTTCTTCTCATTGACATTGGCTCCTTTTCGTAGCAGCAGTTCAGTGACCTGTTTTCGTTTAGGGTGAGGTGAGGCCACAGCACAGTGCTGAAACACAGGACAGAGGTCTTGTAAGTGTCACAGTACACTGCAAATTCAAACGACACGAGGTTGAGTAATTACTTACAAAATTGAAATTTTTAGGTGAACTATGCCTTTAAGGAAGAAAAAACTAAATCATACAGGTACGGAATGACATGAAGATGAGTAAATGATGACAGGAATTTTATTTTTGCACTATCCTTTTAACATCCGCTTTCAGCCTGATGTCTCAGCTGGTGAGCTTTGAAGTGAATCAGCAGGGGCTCACCAGTGCCGTTTCATGTGTCTGTGGGTGCTTGAAGTTGATGATCTCCAAAGCTAGGGTCTTCTTCACCTTGGTCATGTCTGCTTCCCGTGCCGCCTGAAGAAGAGAGTGGCCCTTAAACTCATCTGCGCCGGAGGAAAAAAAAAATATTTAGAGAGGTGATCCAAGACGTTCTGACAGAAGGCGTAGGTAGACATAATTCATCAAGACAAAGCGTGAAAAAAGTCATTGAAGCTTCAAAGCTACAATGGAATCAGACTTTACGGCAGCAAAAATTTGAGTTAGGATATCTAAAATGTATGACTGAATCGTCTGACCTCATCGGATGAATTTTGTGCATTCGATTTGTTATGCCTCTGCTCATAAGAACAGCAAAGAGGGAAAATTATTGTTATTCCATCTATATGAAAGCCGTTGCACTGAATGAGGATGGCTGGGTTTCAGCCAAATGTCATTTCTGTCATGTTGATTTTCAACAAAACATTGCAATTACAACAATTAGATGATCTCTGCCAACAGCTAATTTGCAAAAACACTTAAATACATTTTTAGCCAATCTTAAAATGAATATTCATTATGACGTTAAAATGTGTAACTTAAAAGAAAACAACCGAATTTCTTTTGTAATATTTTTTTTTTCAATCATTATTTTAATACTGCTTTTTTCAAGCAAGTAAATTAATATTGAGCAGTTTCAGACAAATTTAGTATATGACTATATGACTTGTATATTTTGTAATCAAAGAAATATTATTAGATTTGTTTGACATTTTCATTTATTTATATCCTATTTACTTTATTTACCAGACACTATCAAAAGGGATTAATATTACAACAAGAGTGTGAACTCTAAAATACCCACAGAACAAGCTCAAAAACTAATTCTACATGAAAGAAAATCTTTGCACAGCAAATTGTGTAAAGTTTCAGTCGACTACAAACTACATCACTCCACCCCACACTGAGAGAAGCCAGATGGAGAATTCACAGGCAAAATATATAACGACGTTGCCTGCCAACCTCATCAGCAGACTGGAGCTCAGCCTCCACTGCGCTTGAATAATGCAGATCGAGGATATTGTACGTTTAAAGGCGTCTTTCTCTAAACCTTGATGTGTCTGTCTCGGTGCCAGTGAGAATGTGGCAGGAACAATCAGAGCCAAGTCGCGTCTAGCTCACTTACACTTGCAAGGTGAACAAGCAAGATGAGTTTTGTGGGCTTTGATGCCACTTATGCTTAGCAATGGTGGAAGATCCCAGTATGTTGTCTTTAATTCACTCTTAAGCAGTAAGTATCAAGGCTGTTTTATAAGGCGATATATGCTAAATAAACTCACATGTGAGCCTCTCTTTGAGTTCTGGGGTAGGGGCCATGTCCACCGCGCTCTTCCCGTGGCAGTTGACCAGTGTGGGATCGGCTCCGTGACTCAGCAGCAGGGAACAGACCTCCACGCGATTCTTAGAGGCAGCCTCATGCAAAGGGGTGAACTGCCAGAGGTCCATGGCATTAACGCACGCCCCATGCTACAAAAAAAAACATTCAGGGTGAGATCACACGGAAAGGATGGCGCCAACTTTGTCGGTCCAGATTCATTTTCAAATACATCGAGAACATTACGCGGTTCCACTTGAGCAGTTAGAGCAGTTTTAGCATAGATTAAGAATTTCTATCTATTAGGGAGTCTACTATGCCCCAGAAGCCGAGTTAATAGCACTGAGGGAAAAGAATATCGAACACATTTTAGAAAATGGCAGTTTCCCAAAACGGAGACATCAACTTGCACTCAGAGGCAAGGAGTAAACGGTACAAAACGATTAAAGAGATGGATCTCCTAAAAGTCTTCCGATTCCCTATCTACCATCAAATGCTAAATAAAATATTAGACAAGACGTTCATGCCCCTTTTAAACATAAAAACCAGTAACATCTGATGTGACATGTCTTGACTGGCAATTTTTAAACAGGATTTTAAGATACAAAGATCTAATGGATAGCTTTGAAGCAGAACCTGGTCACCATACACTTTCGTTGCGGAAAACATTCCCGCTAAATGTATCCTTTTGTGTTTCGTAACATGAGGGTGAATGAGAAAATCTATTTTGCGGAAATTAAAATGGAGTACGATTCTTTTGAGCTGCAAATAAGTGGAGTGGAGTGAAACAAAAGCTCCTTAGGAACGTCAAGATAACGTCAGGTGTTCACAATGCATCTGTGTACGATAAGAGGATTCTTAATTGTCTTTCTGATCATAGAACCGTCCCTTTTAATTGAATATAATGATTGAGGGGGCTTAAGGAGATCTGCGGAGCTACTGATACTGTGATAAACTCTCCTGAGGACGAGAAAGCTCTGTTCTGCTGTGTATCAAGCTCCAAACGTTGTTGTAGAGACAGATTGGCCACTCCGCAGGGCTCTGTTGACACACTGAGCATGGGAGAACACACCGTGAGCATAGTGTTCCATATAACAGCTTTGTAAATAAAGGAAGCTGGGCTTAAAGGCCATACTCTGTGGAACTTCGGGGCTCAATGGGAAGTTGTGTTTACCCTGACAGGATGTGCCCTGCAGATTGAAGCAGTATAGAGGACATTACACTGAATTTGTCATTAAAAACATTCTAAATCTATAATCATTCTCTCCACAGTGATGTCCAAAACACAGCATAGCGTGGATATTCTTAAATATACATTATGTGGAGCAGGATTTTGAATCAATGCTTCATTGAACTGGACCTGGTTAGGGCAAGCTGCTTAACTGGAAACAGTATTATTTGTCTTCCACACAGGTCACACTAAATTATACATTCACACCCATTCAGGTTTTTGTCCTTACCTTTAGCAGTAGCTCTGTGACCTCGTAGTGTCCATACGAGCAGGCGTTGTGTAGAGGAACAAGACCACTAGGAATTGCACACACACAATTATTTAAATCCAAAATGTGCTTTTCTTTTAATAAATATATGGACAAAGAAAGGCTAATGAACCAAAGCTTTTACCAGGGTGAACAAAAGTGAAAGTAGGAGATATAAGCAGACCTACCCTTTATCTTTAGCGTGAACATCAGCGCCATGTTGCAGGAGAAGCTGTACTATTCGGACTCGGTTGTATCCGGCTGCCAGGTGCAATGGAGTAGACTACAAAGAAATAAAAGAGGAAACTGTTATATAAAAACTGTAAGTACTACTCTATTGCTCAAAAGTTTGGGTCAGTAAGATTTGTATATTTTTATTTAGGAATAAATTTTAAACATTAGAAAAAGAAAGCAAATTGTAATAAAATTTCACAATATTACTGCTAATTATAAATATGATCAAATAAATGGAGCCTTGGTAACCCTAAGTGAATATCATTCTATTGAGAACATAAATTTAAAAAAAAATCTCACTGACCTCAAACTTTTAAACATGTATGTACACCGATTCAGCAAAGCCATGATGACAATACACCCCTCTGTAAGCGTAAGTGTCTCCTCTTTATATTTCTTGAAAAAGTTTTAGTGTATCCTTTTTTTTTCTAAAATTGGCTGCCTAGGGACCAATGGAGGTCTGGGTTTGTCAAACATGTGAGGAAAAACCCATAGCGAGGTTCTTCTTCTCTAGAAAGAGAGAGGCTCATGACTGAATTTTGCCGTAAGGAAGTCACACTTCATTGCAGGCCTGAGGCTTGTAAACCCACCTGACAATCTAACTCTGTGCAAGTCCTACTGTTTTACTGAGAATAATATAGAGTTTAAATATTGAAATGCAGGCATAAAAACATAAAAATGAAGGTATTCCAACACCGTGTACTGTACCGCAAAATCTATGTACCGCAGCACACAGCGGGGTATAACAACAGTTCCCTCAGCACAGCATGATAGTTGCAAAAACTCACATCACCCGTATTCTGATGATTGTTAGACAAACGGTATTTGTTACGAGAGCTAATTAAAGACAGAAGCTGATATTTGTTTCAAGCCAACAAAAATAAAACAGCAGAATTTAAAATTAAAAGGAAGTCTGAAGGCACAAATATCAAACAGTTCAAATGAGAAGCTAATCAAATTCTTAACGTCAGACGTCAAGTAAATCATGCATTTTGCATTCATTAACACAAAACAAACAAAAAAAGAAAATCAACAAGCCAGTCGAAAACAATCAAACAAAATGAGGATCAGGTGGCACAAATATAATCAAATCCGAATAAAAGTCTCCAATGAAATGCAACAAGCCATACAGTCGTAAACCATTACAGCGACGTATTGATGCGAGCAATGCACAATGCGCAAACTCCATGTGTTCCCCCGCAGAGTCCCCTGCGCTGAGCGCGGATCATTCACCATACAGCCGAAAATGCACAAAACAATGAGAAATCAATCTAGATGAAATTGGAAAACTTTGAATTGTGCCCTTCAATTGCAAAACAATGTTAACAATATGCAGTGACAAGCTTTCGTAGGAATGCACACCAGGGTGTTTGATATTGTAAAAGACAAGATGATATCGGAAAGCTGTAGAGCTTGGTAGAGGAAGTATATTTAAGCAGGTGGTGCACTAAGAATCCTTTCACACCAGAGTTTACCCTCTAACACCATCACCCCAATCCACTGCATTCAAAGCTACAGTGTGTGAACAAAGAATAAAAATGGCCACACTGTGAAAAATCTAACTAATGGGGAAAAAACAGAAACTAAAATAAGTGCGAGCAAGCTAAGGCTAAGCTATTGTGACAGACTGAAATGACATGATTCCAGAGGATATGCGAACAGAGCGAGCAGTCCATCATTCGTTTTACTCTCTAGGGAGTTAGAGCTGAGTTGACAGAAGAGTTGCTACTGATTCAGTGGCACTCAACCAAAACTCATTTCAGCTGTGACAGAGATCGCACATGTGCTGCTGGTTTACGTGATTCATCACGCAGCAGAACACTGTGGTCTGCTGACGTGTTTTGATTGTCCACTGAATTTGTATTAGTTCCAAAACCTTTTTTTAAAGGGGTGGGAAAGGCTTTGTTCACTGGAACAAAGCAAGAGAAAAAAGACAATTTGTTTTCATTAAAAAAAAGTAAATATAAATAAAACTTTTTGTCTCCAACTTTATTAATATTAATGTTTAAAGTACATGCAAGCTGGTGCTTCTATTCCTATTAGTTAACCATTAAAAACTCTGTGCTTACCATCTGTTAGCCAATCTAACATGTCTGTAAACTAATTAATTCTATTTAACTAACTACTTCCTAAAGACTAAAGAGCATTACATTTAAAAGTAACCGTAAATAAAAGATTGCCCAATACTGAGCCTTGGGGAACACCCCAATTCATTTTACCTTGTGGGAAGTATTAATTTGAGTTTTTTTTTAAACCTGAATCTTTCATATGTAACAAGTCAGGAGGCTGAATCACCATGGTGACACAGTCATACAGTAGCCATGGCTACACTCAATCACTTTGGCCCCTCCTGCCAATCTGTCTGCCATACCCAAAGCAAACAGGACTAACAGGAAACACACATCCTGCAGAAAACACACGTTCTCTTATGTTCTCTGCAAAACAAAAAAGTAAAAGGCAAAACTGTTTAACCATAGGCTATTAAATCTGCTTCTTGCACAGATATTCCATCAATTTCTTTAAGAGCCCGACAAACCAGCAGAACTGTCGTCTCACTCGAGAGCTGTTCCTATTGAATCATTTAAGATGAATGTGTTGCCTAAAGAAGCTGGAAATATTACCCCCTACATACTCCAGATCGTGATATAATGACACAGTTTAAAGCGGGTGGAATGCTAAAATTAGCTTTTGCTTTGTTTTAACGTAATTTGCAAATGCTGAAACTCAAGAGTACCCTTAGTGCATTCGGTTCGGTCTCATAACATCTTTCTGTTGCTGGCAGAAACAGCAGACAGGTGAACTGGAGCGAAGATCTGTGTCAGATGGCTTGAAACAGAAAGCGACAGTAAAGCTATGTGGCAACGCTGACCTTTTGCCAGCAGACTCTGAAGCGTGAGAGTGAGTCGTGCAGTGCAGGTCATTCAAATGAAAATGTGTTTGGGTTAGTCTGTCCATTCAAATATAGCCTGCCAATAAGACAAATTACTGCACACTAAAGTCAGCACCACCAATGGGGTTTGTAATAAGAAGAGAAGAGTGCTAACTTTTGAGTAAACACAAGCAAACAAAAAAAGAGATCTATTGGCTTTAAATGCCTAATAATGTATAAACGCATAAATGTATGAACTCTGAAATGTCTATTGTCAGACAATCTTAAAAGGGGCACTGGGCCGTTTGATTTTATCAGTAAAGAGAAATGAGAATGATCCAATCACATGATTAACTGCACATGTGTGACATTCTGTGAAGAAGCGTTAATAGAATATATCGCTAGATGCCAAAGATGCGACGCAGGCAGTGGAAAAAGATGGGAGATGAACTTCATTTAACTTTTTACTGGTGTTTTGAATTACCTTGACTTTTGAGAAAGCATTTTTCCTTGTTTTATTTATGAACATATAATATGTATGAGACAAGTCTGTACAAGATTTAGGTGTAGTTCACGCATCTTTTCTGCCAAGATATTTATCAAAAGAGATTTGTTTAAAATTTAGACTACATCATGTTGACAACTTCAAACATGGTGCACTTGGAACAAAACAGAAGGTGCTCTATGAACTGTATTGGATTGACCTAGTGGTTGAACTAGGTATTGCAATCCAAAATCAAAATATTGGAGAGTTTTTTTTCACCCTGCCCCTCCTCCTGAGACTTGACACACACGCAGGTTTCCATACTGACAACACCAACAGGAATCAGCACAGATGAGACTGAACGAAACGAAATGGTTTAGTAGTCAAACACGTACATTCAACACCTTTAACTAGAGAGTTTATAAAAAAATCAAAACAAATTACTTGAATCTTGTTGAATCTTTTCTAGTCGACTAGTTTAATGTCATAAAAATCAAATAAAAAATTATTTTTTTTCTTTGGCACCCAATTAGCATATTAGAATGTTTCTAAAGGAGCATTAGAAACAAATAAATGTTGAAATATATTAGAAAAAAGTCAGATCCTCGCAATATTTTCACATATTTCTGTTTTTCCTGTATTTTCGTATAAATACATGCAGCCTTTGTGAGTATCAGAGAATATTTTCCCCTCTAATCTCAGTCACCATCACACATCCTGAAATATAATTTAAGAGCATTGATATTATTAAAGAATTAATACAGCACACAACAGAACCTCCTTGTTTTTCCTCAGTAGAGTAGAAATATCCCTTTGTCCACATCTTTTCCTTGTCTTGCCATGGAGGAATGGTGACCTGTAACCATGCCAACGGTGAGTGCTTCTCCACAGCTGTTGCCATGACTGCGGTACATGCTATAACCAGCGTGAAATCTATGCGGATGGAGCCTTTGAAAACAATGTGTTGCTTGGCTAAGTATCCCTTTGGTGTACCTCTGTTAGTGCAGACTTACACATGAGAGTGTGCAGAAGAGTGTCTCTTTCGTCCCTGTGCAACGCTAAATTAAACACCAGGTCCAAAGAGAGGCGTCATACTAGCTGATAGCAAACAGCAGGAAAAGGCTACCGAGCACACTAATGCCAGTTACACACTGAGAGGATCAATAAGACATTAGCCCCTCTACCAGGCCAGCAAAATGGAAAAAACACAGCTCGCCAACTCCTATAGGGGCTTCTCACTGCATACTAGGCTAAGCATAAAGGAGCTAAAATCCCAAAGGGGTACGACGCCTGGTTCCTCTGTCCTAATCACAACACTCACCCCCCATTAAAGACAGTCCCAGCAGAGCACTGAAGGTGTTAACAACCAGCGCGTCTGACGGGATGCTATTTCAAATCATGTGCCGTCACAGGCTCAAGTTTTCCCAGGAGTCTATTGCTGGAAAGCAGAGACAAATAATCACGTGTTATAATTAACTATAATAACGCCTGTGTGTTGAAGAGAACGAGAGAGAGAAAAAGAGATATAGGCAGACGGGGAAACACTACAAGCGCTCCACATCCGCAGTTGCTCTGTTTCTTCCATCCACCTACGATTCTACGGGGGTGCATCATTGTGCAATGAGGGCCAGGAACAGATGCTTGGATAGACCAAATATTTGTTCATCTTCAGAAACATGGAAATGAAACCAAAAAAGTTGCGACTGAATTAAGATATTCTCACCGGCAACCGCTGAACAGATTGCACACTGCTTGTTTTATCTCAGCCTGCGCAGCGAGGCTGCCTCAACTTGATATCTTATCAAAGATGGCAAGACACATTCTGCCTTGTTCGTTTTACAGTCTAAATGGGGGAAAAAAACAAAATAGCACTTTAGGTGACAGCAAGCTTCACCTGAAGCAAAAAAAAATGAAGACAACATTATCGAGACAACTGTGCATACACTATATATCTTAAGAATAATTTCTAGGTATGCAAATGTACCCTACCTTCATGATTTCTTCAAGGACACACTAACCTGATCAAATATTTTTAAGTAAATGCTTTTATTTTGATCTTTTTTCTGAACTTTTATTTTATCTATCAAAGAATCATATTATGTAGTATCACAGATTCACAAAATATAAAGCAGAACGCCAACATTAATTAAGACGGCTCAATTAATTACACCATTAGTTAAGAATCACATCAGTGTATTAAATGATTTCTAATATTATAATAGAAATATATATTAAAATATATTAAAGTATATTAAAATATAACTTTAAAAACTTTTTAAAAATATTACTTAATTTTTTATTACTATTGCTTTTTTTTTTTTTTTTTTTTTTTTTACACATTTTTATCCAATGAAGGCAGTCTGGATGAGAACAAGAGACTTTTTATTATTATTATTAATTTTAGAAACCGCAAATTGAAAAGTACTGTACTTCTACTGACCATTAACTAACTATTAGCATGCATAGTATAAATGTGCGTATTAGTACTTAAAGCACATCATTTTGTATGATTATTCTACATTCCTACTCAATGCCTCAACTTAACAACTACCTTACTATAAAAAAAAAAAAAACAAATAAGGATTTTAATAAGAGAAAAAAAATGGTAATGGTTTGTTAAATGGCAAGACAAAATAAAAATAAAAAATAAAAAAAGATTCGAGAATTATATACATCAATGTTTTATTGCCCATAATCCACTTGTTCACTGTGCTGTGAATCTCCTACTTCTGTGATTTTGCAAGACGACGGCTTTTGCAAATCAAATCTAACCAAGCACAGAGCTAGAGAGCTGTTTTGAAGAAACCTGGATCCAGAGCATTAAGACTTCGGTGCAAAGCAAACCATTCTGCGCTAATTCCCTCCCAAGCCTCTTCCCACATCATTCCTCTAGTATACATAATCTTTAAGCTAAAGCCTGCAATATGTTAAGCGAATGTTATCACACCATATAAACAGCTCTGTTTCACAATCCCACCCAGAGTAATGATGAGGCAGTCAATGGAACAACGGCTTCCAATGTCCTGACATGGATGAGAATGTCTTCATCATACCTTCTTAAAGCTATTTATTGTGCGGTTTAGCTAAGAGACATCAGGTTATAAAATAATGCTTGTTAATGCCAACAGCCACAGAAAAAGGAAATTCTGTCACCATTTACCAATCTTATTATGACTTTTAATGCTCCTCTACACATAAAAGAATTTAAGTGTTTTTCACCCATACACTTAAATTCAGTACTGTCTGAAAATAGCAATTGGCTTTACTGATTTTCGATTAAAATAATAGAGATATTGGGTTTTTTTATGTTTTCATTCAACAAGACAAGTTTCGAACACCCTGAGGGTGATTACATAATAAAAGTTTTTTTTAATGCCAGTTAGCAATTTCTCTAAAAGAAAACAGAGTGGAATTTTATGTATCACTTGGGAAAAGAAGATTATATACAAAATAACAACTGCACAGCTTAGGAATGGAACAAGCTTACTGCATAGGTTTTGTGCCATGTTAAAGGTTCAGATGGGTTAATTGGAACTGACTACAGTGTACATTTAAAATACAACAGATCCCAGCTCAGAACTAATCTGAGAAAAAGCAGCAGCGAGAAAGTAAAAAATGTGGAAAGAAAATGAAAAAGTCAATTGTTCACCAAGGAACAACTGTGACATGATTGATGGGATCTGCGGTAGGCGTACGGTAAGTGATTGTTTTTCCCTGAGCCCCTGTAGAAGGCATCTTGATAATGTGCTCCAGTGTGCTGTGTTAATAACGTCCTGCACTTCAGAGAGCTCCATCATTTTTAAACCCAGACCGTGGCAAATCTCACACTCTGAAGTACGCTTCCTATTCTCTCACACACACACACTCACAAGTATGGCTTTCGATCAGTGTTCAGAGACATTGTCTAAAGCTAGCATGGCACTGATAAATTCTTTTCCACTTCCAAAAAAAAAAAAAAAGAGTTGGAGAAAGTCATTCATCTTTGCTTTGATTTTACGCTGATTTCTCAGAGGTCGGAGGAGACCACAAGCAAGCTGAAGAGCGCAAGCAGGTGATGCAGCTAATCAAGACCATTTTTCCAACTGACATCACATATATACTAGAGTTTTGGTGTGGAACCGACCTCAGCTGGCCATAAAACTAGTTTGAGAGTCCGGATTTGGAGCCACTTTGTTTTTTATGAACACATAATCAAAGTGCGAACAGCTAACTACTGATTTAAACAAGTGGATCAAATGTTAAAAAAAAACCCAACATTACTATAAATTTCCCACCTACTATCAAAGCAGCTTTCTCACCTGCCCTTCTTCTAGGCAATATAAAAAGATATTCTAAATAATGTCTTCGTGATTAAGTGTTTTGTGTCTGACTTTTATTGTATAGACAATAACAGTGCCTGAAAAAAAATTTGTGCTTTCCAATGATAATATGACTTTACTTTTTGGTTGAAGTATCCCTTTAAATCAACCCACATTTGGTCAATATGGCATGTTATACAATATTTTATATATTACATATTTTGGGTATTGCTGCACAATATAACTCATCACAATTCACTTTGATTTCAATCCCATTAAACGGAAACTGAAGTGGTTCTCGATGTTGAACACACAGCTTTTAGAGGTACTCGGGTAGATTACAAAAGCAACGTTTGAACAAAAAACACAAGAAAGAGGCAAATTCAGATTTTCTTGACTGAGCGAATTCATTAGGTGTGAAAGCTACACTTAACATAGGTTCTGAAATTATATAATGAGCAAAAGTGCTACCACCTAGAATCTAGCCTTAATCAATTTAATCAAATTAGAATAAAAATTCCCTTCAAAATGTGCCACAGGGGTTGTGATTTTTACATTTTATTTTAGCAGTCATCCTGCTAACGGTGTGTGAATGTTCTCACATTTTGATGAAAAGCCTGTCCAATCATAGTGCCCTTGCCGTGAAAAAGTGGCACTGCAAAGAGGGCTTTTTCAGCAAAGATGGAGCTCAGCTTTTTAGTGTGGCCCTAAACGTATCATGATGAGCGGTGTCTCTGTCTTCACTGACAACCTCTTCCCCAGACTAATGCTTTTTCTGGTTCAGACAGCTACAACTATGGCGAAGCAGTCCTTCCTTTCACACATCGACACTTCCTTTCTGTCTCCCCGGGCCAAGCCACTGTCGCCCTAAGTGACTTAACTCTCTTCACAGCCCAGTCAATGAGCCCTTTAAAGGAGCCACAAGACACCAGCCATACAGTGCCCTCAAGTCACCCTGGACAGTCGATAACGTCGCTAACTTCTGGAGGTGATTAGGAGATTATGTGTGTCCCTAAAGGAGGGTGAGGTCTGCCTCCATGACTGACCCACCACCAGCCCCATCTCGAGAAAGCCCACATTGTTACTGGTGTGACTTATAATGGATGCAAATGATGCCTTTGGCTGTGGAGAGCAGCTGCTCCATGGAGATCTGACTTTTTCATTTGTGTGGTGTCTGATCTTGACGGGGAGTTGTTCTGGGCCCTGCCGTGTCGTGTGAGAGAGATGCTTGCAGTGTTGAGAGGTTCAGGACTAATGATGAGAGTCTTGGAGTGTGATGGACAAATTAGCTGGGCTCACATACTGTCTCTAGGTTTTAATAGGCCAAGTGTTTAATCGCACATCTAGTTACCCATCAGCTACTGACTCCTGCACCTGCTGTCCACAATCTCAGGGAGCTTTTCTTCAGCTCTCAGGACACTGGATTCACAAAAAAATGATATACTACCACACTGTGTTGTACATGAAACATCATGAGTGTAATGCAAAGTTACAAACAAAAAAAATTGATTTTGCCTTTTAAATTTCAATTTGAGCTGTGTTAGCAAAGTAGGTAGAATTGCAATTTGATTTTGAATGCAAGCAAATTTTTCAATGTTTAATTTTAAATGTCTAATAAAAAGGACTGTATAAAAAAAAAAAGCAGAACGATAGTTCAATAGATAAAGCGATATCTAGATTAAATGAATAGAACGACAGAAAGGTAGAATGATAAAACAATCATATTTGTGCAGGGTGTTCAACAAGGGTAACAAAGAAGAAAAATGAGGGGGGGGTGG
>JAUYWG010000059.1:8013849-8026855 GCA_034779775.1 Enteromius afrohamiltoni | reverse complement strand
CCAGACGTCATCTCTTTCAGGGAAGACCCTGCATTTTTCAACAAGATAATGCCAGACCACATTCTGCATCAATCACATCATCATTTCCACTGTGAAACATCTGTAGTATTTACTGATTGAAATTCTAAAACCACTAAACCAAATTCAAACCATGAGAAGTCTAAACCTATACACCCCCAGTTATTACAGAACATTGAGTACAACCACAACACACACTGTTTGGCACAGAGATGTGTGGACAGAAGACCAAGGAAGTGCTTCTCTGTCTGAGCGCAGAATACATAATTCAACCATATGGGGGTTTGGCGGGGGTCCAGCTAAAATCTGTTCAGCATTACAGGACGGGGGTGTTTTGTGGAGGAAGGCTCTGTCTCTAAACAGCGCTGGCGGTCGCTGTAAGTCAAATCACTTTTCATGGTTGAAACTAGAGTATCAGGTGGATGAAATTGGCTATGAAATTAAAGGGACAGAGCTCTAAATAACACGCTCTCAAGGTCTTTCTCTTTATTGTAGAGTGGAGAAGAATAAAACCAGGTAAACAGACAATAGAGAAACATTTCTCTGTGGATGTACAGAAGAAGGTATCCTCTGATTACATCAAACAAACAAAGGATTCCGAAGTTGCGAACTGACATGCTCTATTCTTCCTGTGGTGTCTTTCTATATCTAATGAAGTAGCGAGTGCACCAAGGGCTGGATTCAGAAGAGAAGAAAGCAACAAAAGACAGGAAAGTGGCATCTCCGTGATTCAAGCATAAGCTGCTATTGACATTAGCTTAGACTGATCTTTATACACCCATAAAGCTGCCTGGGAGAGCAAAACAGCCAACTAAAGCAGATGGACGCAGAATGAGCGTTTTTTCATTAAGTACAAAAGAGCTAAAGATTATCCCGGGCGTAATGCACACGCCAGCTCTTTGTGTTTGAATCGTGGTGATTGTTAAATTCGTACGCATCTTGAACCAAAATCTATTAAACACGAAATGCAATGCCAAGTAGGATGAATCCACTGAGATTCATTTGAGAGGGTACATATCTGATGCATCTAAATACCGTAACACCTTTACTAATGATGGAATCTCACAAAGACACACTCTCTGAAATTATTAAGGTGACGAGCATCAGACTTTGTTAGAGGTGCTAACACAGACAGGCGAGATATGGGCCCTTGGGTCGATAAAAGCCAATCTCAGGTACATCGTCAGTGAGCCTTTACTCCACTCACCTGTTTTAAGATGAATAGAGACCTTGTTAAACAAGTTCAGGGATGAATTTCGATCTAGGCTGTTTTTTAAAGAAAAAACTTGGATTAGGGATGCTCATTTCGTTTTTTTCTCGTAACCGACAACTGATGCACATTCGCAGATTATTACCGGTTAACCGACAACATTATTTTAAATTATAATTTAATTAAAAAGAATAAGCGCCTGTAACCCGTTCAAAATAGTAATATTTGTTTTCTGTGGATTCATTGTACATGCGCAAAAAATAGCAAACAACAGAAGACGAAGACTCAAATGATCTAACGTTATTTCATATCATAGGCCTGCAGCACTTTTTTTGCGACCAGATAAAAAAACATTAGGCCTATACGAGAAACATATAGCTATTTTTGACTTATTATTTTACATAAATAATAAGTCAAGAAAACGAAGGAAAAAAGTTAGCAACAGTGACCCAATTAATATAGAAGATGGCAACGTCCATAAAAGTCACTTTCTGATGTGACCGGAGTCCAATCGAGGCGCGATTTCTTTCATCAAGCCTTCATTAACTGACAGCAGCTTTGCGCGGAGCATTTGAATCGAGCTGAACACAAAACTGACGAGAGCGGTTCCGGCGGAAAAATGACGAGATCTAATAAAACTTTCAGATGACACAATTTGTAAATTTTTTGCCAACACAATTTTATATAGATTATGAGTAGGTAAATTGTATTAATCATTCAAAATTCAAATCGGTCAGTTAACGGTTAAACGGTTGAGTATCCCTAACTCGGATGCTTCGCGTAATGTGAAATGGCCGCCATTTTGATCAAAAGGACATTTATGTTATGTTATAAATGTTGCAAAATGAATGTCAGTAAGCAGCACAGGGACGTTTTTTAAATATGCAGCGCTGCTCTGCATTGAAATGTTTGGACATCAATTGCATTTTATTCATGGGAACTAGAAATAATCTCAAATTTTGTTCACATAAAAATAAATGCAATCTACTACAAATATGTAACTGCAGTCATTTTAGGATTATGTTTGCGTATACATAATTAAAGTGATGCAAAATAAATTTTTTAAAAGCCAAATCCTATGTTAAGTTGCATTTAAATTTGCAGACCTTTATACATTATAAAGTATGAAAAATATCTATGAAATTACAGGATTGGTACCTGACATACAAAATGAAATCCGTCCTGCAATTCCTTTAAAATGATTTAATAAAATGTCTTAGCTTGTAATCACAAGTGACAGTGATTTGTTAAGCCCGATTAGCACTGAGGGGGGGGGAAACTGGTAATTCATTGCAGCATCCTTCACAGTGCTTATATATACTGCTTTTATAATATCAAATGATTACAGCCACATTTGGCTGAATAATTATGCAATAAGGCAGCGATCTTTGTCAAACACTTTTCAGTAATGTCACAGACAGTGCATATAAGATGAGAGTGCATGTCTGCAGACGGATTCTTCTCAAAATGTTTACCAAAGCAGAGAAAAAAAAACCATTTTGGGTAGCACGCTTGGGAAATCAGTCAATATTTGATAAATATGCATGAGGACTACATGCAGAACTGGCTGAGAGTAATTCTTCTTGATCTTACTGAGAGATTAGGACTCTTCTGCAACCATTTCACTGCTCCTATCTTGTCCTCGGTGACACATATTGATGAAGAAGTCATTGTATAAAGTCTTACATGTGCTGACAAAATTCATACAAATCTTGCTCAAAATAAATATATATATCCGATCTGAAAACGCACTTATCATGCAACAACAAAAAACCTCGATTTAAAGCGCACTTTAAACAAAATGAGTCTAGGCTAGTACTCTTGCTGCAACTAAACTGTAGTATTTATTCATAAAAACCTGAGGGTTTGCTTTAATCTTTAAACCCAATGCAAGCAATATTTCTCTGAACATAAAACTCTGATAAGCGAAATGTTGAGCCCTGATTTTCCTACACAAGAACGAAAGCACAAACTAGTCTAATTAAATGGCAGTTCCACATAAATTACTTGAGTGATGTACTTGATTAAATATGAACCAATTAAAATAACAATTCAGAGTGATGCTTCTTAGCTTCAGCTTTAAACCCGACCCTGCACATTCACTTTTACTTGTAATTTGATGAGGACGTGCATTAAACTAGTTTTCAACTGCAAATGAGCTAATGCAAGGGGGAAGGGAGCAATGCTGCATTTCTCATAATGAAGCCTGGTAGACACCATATTTAATTAAATATGCAAACGAAGGTAATGTCTCAATAGCTCAATTCTATTTTGGTTGGAACGATAAGCAGTGTTAGTGTGCCAAAACGAAACAAAAACTAAAAATGCTCTAAAACTACCATAAACCCTTAAAATAAACTAAACATGAAAATTAAAAATAAAAACCAAAATTTCAAGAATCAAAAACTATAATAACCCTGGACAGAAGCTGACTAAGAAGAGGGTCATTAACTCTACACAGAGACGTTTATTAAATATGTTATCTGCCTTGACTCCATTTTGGAAGTTTGTCAGAAGGACAGTATTAACAGCTCTATGAAGTTTTTCACCAGCAGCGGTCAAATGTTTATGGCACAGTGAATGTTCTTACCTTACGACCGTCGCTGGCATGGCAGTTGACGTTTAATGGCGTGAGCAGGGCCATGAGCTTCTCTTCATTTCCGCTCCTGAAGCAAAGCAGCAGTTTTTTTTAAAGAATAGCGGGGAACAGTAAAAAAAACAGAACATGCTAACACAGGGAATTTCACAAAGAAGATGAGGAGTGAAGGGTAAAAGGAGAGATGGGGGAATAAAAGTCATAACCAAAAGAGAAGGAGCACATAAGATGAGTGGCATCTATTGGTGGTTTACTTCACGGAACTAAGTAATACCTGACAATGTATCTTTAATATAAATTTATCACATGCCTAGGAGCGGCACTTGCAGATACCCTATATAACGTTTTCGCTGTAATTGGAGTCAGCCATTGTGGAAGCACCAGCCTTGTGGCCTACAGGGGTTTGACTCATCAGCACCTGCCAGCAACTCCTTTACGTCTCACCAGCAGCCCAAGCATGAGGTACCAGACCTACGGCCAGAATCTCCTGCCATCTGGGGCCATAAACAGGCCTGATGCCATTCTAATCAAAAAGTGAAGAATTGCAAAGAGACGTATTAGATGCAGAACAATGTAGTCACGTTTTCCATCTTCGCACTTCAACTTTCAGGTTGTGCAAGCATCTCGTTTTGACTTTCCTCAGGCCAAGTCTCACAAAAACAGCAAGGCTACAAAGCTGGCAGAAAACGCATGAGCGCACAGCGTTTTTCCCATTAAATGCTGGAATACACTACACAACTTCTAAAATCAGACAGACTTCTAAAACTAAACAAACCTGAACAGATTCTAAAACCGGCTGGAAATATCAAACATGTTTGATATCCTCAGACTGGATAGAATCAAAATCTGAAGCTAAAAAAAAATCTACCCAATTTTCTGTGGAATCTGTCAGCTTCAATCTGCAGACTGGCTCTGATTTTCCTAAACTAGCCTAAACTTATTCAGACTGGAAAATCAGTGGAAAATCAGAGCAAAATCAGTTGCTATTATATGGAATATGTACTTAACTTAAATGTCATAATATTATGGCAATCCGGCAATTCGATCTAGTAAAGACATAAATACTCAGACAAGCAATATTAACTTCCCCATTATTGTTTAGTCTGAATATGGTCGGCAGTCCACTCCTCCTCCTCCACTGTGATTGGTTGGCGGAGTAAAAAAAGTGACAGTCATATTCAAAGTTGAACATACTTCAACTCTCTGTGCCAAGAAAACAATATTCAAAGCAATGTGCGTGACACAATCCTGTTTTTTGGCGCTCCCATTTAGAACAACTGAAAAAATATGCTAGCTGCTGGGAAAAACGCTTTGGTGGACATGCGGCCTAAGGTTTGTAGCTGCTCTGGTCTCCTCTTGCCAGTAACTACAGATTAAGGCTTTAGTGAACAACACAAGATCGTTCATTTAAATGCACACTCTGCCGCCAACATGGGAAAACAGGACTGGCTGGGAGATTACAACTGGAAAGAGAGGCTGAGAAATGGGAGGGTGTCATCAATCTTCTTGAAGTGTTTGCAGATGCATCCTGGTCTTCGGGAGATTACCACTTAGAGGAGCGCAGACCATAAGTCAAACCCGACTTTCTTGCGAATAGTTTGTCTGTCTATCGGCTTCGTCCATCTTCCATTCTGCAAGTCTCTATAAACAATTCTCAATTCATAGGGAGGGGAAGGGGGTGACCGAGATCAACTTAATTCCACAACAATGAAGCCCCCTGTGATCGTACGTGTTCCTAATGATCGGTGGAGAGAATTACAAGGCCTTTGTAGTTCCGTTCTCTCTTGATCATTAAAACAACAAGAGTCCTGATTTGTATCCATGCTGCGGGCTGTGCCTAAAGGCAGGGGTATAAAAAGGGGGGCAAAGCCAATGAAGATGTAGACCAGAGTATAAAAGGAACATCTTTGTTTCTCTGATGAAGGCAGTGACTGCTGAAATGGGATGCTTCCAGAGGCAGTTCAGTTTCACCGTGGCCCAGGTGAGTTTCCTCAGACAACAGGTATCTCCATGTCTCCTTCCTGTGGTTTCACCTGCATTGCTCGGAAACCAATTCAAACCAAATTCACCACACAGAATAAAGCATTCTTCAGCTAAGTGGAAACTCTCAAGCTTCCTCCAGGCCATCAAACGTATGTACGCAAACGCAACGAGTCAGAAATCCCTGGCCTTGATGGTACCTTCTCTAACACATATGCCTTAATTTACATCCATGTGCACAGACAAAAGAAAAACAGTGACTATGGAAACAGTACAAGGGAATGGAATCATGGGAGAGTAAGAAATGAGATGAGGAAAGGTACTCACCTCGCAGCTTCCAGGAGTTCGTCCTTCTTGTATTCGCCTAAGTGATTACAAAAAATCATGGTGTCAGAGGCAGACAGGATGAAGGACGTACAGCAGCAGCAAGAAGCCAGAGTAACTAAGGAGCAGCGGACCGCCGGCAGCCCCACACAGACGCGCTCAAACACACACGCGCACAGGCATCAGTACACCAGCGCTGCCTCGCTTTTCTCTCCTTCTCTGCCTGTCTCTTTCTTCTGGTGGTGGTGGTGGTGTCGCCGAGCACCAACTGCTCTCGCCTGATGAAACCGTGACGCTGAGCAGATTGTGGACGCGGCATCGGCAGAGTCTTGGATACGACGGATGAACTGACGCATATCCCTGTTCACTCCACAAATTAAATGCCAGACAGATAGCACACACACATATATACAAACACACCCCCCTCCCCTTGTATACAGTCAGTGAGCCTGATACTTCCCCTCCACTGTCTATTTTATGTTTGTATAGGAGGAGCCGTTGCCGTGATAACACAAGATAAGGGAAAGGGGGGGGAGATATGTAATAAACAAATGCCGCCCGCCCCGCTCTCTCTCCCACCCCCCTTACCCACAATACCCAGCCTCCCGGCCAATCACAGAGACTCAACTAATTCAGCTGTGATTCCTCCCCACCCCCACATGTGCTCTCTCTCTCTGTCGCTCTCTCTACCGAGGCTTGTGGAGACAAGAGAAGTGAGGAATAAGGGGGGAGGATGCAAAAAGACAGGGCCAATGAGGGAGGGAGCGGAAAAAAAAGCAGAAAGGCATGTGAAAATGTTGTGGAGAGGTGGATGAAATGACATATGGGCTGCATGTAGGGGGTGTTTAAACAACAAAATGGCTAAAACTAAATGCTGCGAGCAGGGCTTGTTTGCCGTTTTGTGGCAGGCGTAAACAAAAGGCTGTGAATCACGAGTGGGGAAGGATGGTAATAAAGCAGAAAACAGCGGGTCTGGGAGACTCATTACATCCCTGTGTGTTCGTCAGGCCATCAGTTGCGAGGTTTCCAACCTCTGAGCCTGAAGACCCCCTGCTGAGAGATCCAAATAGAGCATGCTTCACAAAAGCCAAAAACACACATAGGGTCTAAAATTATGTTTTTGCCAATAGCAAGCCAAGAAATTGTATTTTGCATAGTTTTGATGCATTGCTACCCATATTACAGCTGGATTGTTTAGCATCTACATACTGCATTTTTACTACGGATCCTACTCGCACTTAAACTCAATTAAAATGAGTAAACACCAAATATTATGAACTAGCAATGAACACCACTTTTACTGTATTATTATGTCAAATGTTTCCACATACACCAATACATTTTAATTGTATATTCATGCTGTTAGATGATTAATCACAATTATCCGCATCCATAATAAAAGTATTTGTATACATAGTACACAGTATTTATAACATATATACAGTTATATAGCACAATATAGCAATTTGTATCTGAAAATGCACAAAGAAACGGTTTCATATAATGTTATTTTATTTAAACTGAATTGCAGCAATACTTTAAGTAAAAAAAAAAAACAACCATTCTGTTTACTGCAATTTATTGTAAGGTTAATGTGTTTTTTCTCAGAACAATAGGTACTATGGTGCCTGACAGTACATCAGTTTCCACCGCTTGCTAAATACCTTGCAAATCACATTTGTCTCATTCGGATCACTTTTCCTATACCCAAACCAACTCAGCACCACAGACGATGCACCTTTTGTCTTTACGATCTCCTCATTTGTTGGTTTCGTCACATGTAAGCGAAATCACCACTGCTTCACCGACGGGTGTGCGCACTGGGAAAAGAGCCTGCGTGTACGCAGCTGTAGAAGTCGCTTTTTTTACATTACGTGCAACGTCACATGTTTTCAACCGTGGTTAAGAAGACCAAAATCTCTATCGGTTGATAAATTTCGACCGGTATATCGCCCACCCCTATTTACAGTATATATTATAAATATACACAGTACAAACACATACATTATGTAAACAAAAACCTTTATTTTGGATGCAATTAATGGCAATTGATCGTTCGACGGCACTATTTTATAGTAATATATAACAAAGGAACAGGCATTATTATATATTTATTCACTTTTTAATGCCAGCATCAAGGGTTTTTTTTTTGCCAACCTCTGAATAAATTATACAAGATATAAAGGTTATAAAACACATTTCAGATTTTAAAATATATTTAGGTGATGGATTTTTAAATAAATCAGATAGACACACTTATAAAACAGTTGAAACAGGTATAAACAATAAGACACGTTTATTTAAAAATACCATTAACTTAGATTGATAAATGTTTATTGTTAATCAACAATGCCATATCATCAACTAACAAAACATTAACAAGTTGCATAACCACTCGAATAAGAAAGTAGCACATTATCATTTTAACAACTTGACTTAATAAAATGAGTCATCACTAGTGAGTAACTGTTTTATTTAATCAACTTAGTTCCATTTGTAATGTATTTGGTGCTATCCCTGTGTTCATTCTCGACTGCACGCACATTTATAATGGGGGTTTTTACCCCATTTCTAAAGACTTTTTGATGCCTGACAGTTGATTGGCGCAAACCAGCAGAGAGGGACTAAACGACCCGAGTTATAGAGCATGTTTAATGGATTTCATAAATTTCACTGAGCGTTACAATCTTAAGCATGCCATGAGAGATGGAAACTGCGACGCTTGTCGACGGCAAAAAGAGCCAGGAGTGAAATCTTCTCACGTACTGGTCTGGTATTGAGTCTGAGAGTTTTTCTTGCTTAGTCAGTATTAAACCACCGAATGTCCCTGGGACAAATCACCTCCAGAACGCTAAGTGACATTATTGACAGGAAGGAGAGCTTTAAGGAAAAAAGAAAGAGAGAGAGAAAGAAAGAAGAAAACACCACAGATGGTGAGGCAGAAAATATCACGACTTCAGAGACTATTAACGAGCTGCCTGCCAAGTTTAGCAATCTTTCATAACAGCATCAGAGAGACTATTAGTCTAGTCGTACTGTTGCAGTCAGATGTCAGATGCTCTCTCTGCATGAAAAGGATGTGCATGTTTACCCACATGCTAAAAAGAAACATTTCACAATATAAAAAATGATCAAGATTTATACATTAACTGAAGTACATGTAAATAGTGCAAAGCTCACAAGTAGTACAGTGTCAGAAAATGCTAAGTAGTTGTGTTCAGTGACAACTGCTCTAAGTCTATGAGATTTCTGAAATATTTTGACATCTATAAATGATAGCCTACAGTTTTTAAAACTTCTTCATTTAAAGGGACAGAACAGGTAATGAATATAGAAATCTTGCTGTGGTATCAAACACAACTGATTCTAATCCAAATATGAGGGATTTCAATATTAAGGTGCAGAACTGAGAGAGGCAGCAATAATCCAGCAGTCTCCTAACACCAGAGGAAGCTGCACTTTGAACACTCATTTTGAGAATGAGGTACTATTTTTGTCTGGCGATATACAAGTATACAATAACAGAAGTCATTTTTAAATTTAAGACGTCATGTTTCAGGCCCCTTTGATATGATCTAACTGAAACCCTAAGAACATATTACTGAAAAGCAATGCCTTTGTTTTATCACACAGCAGACATGCATTTTTAAGTATTACTTTTATTCAGCAAAGATATGCAAAATTGATCAAAAGAACAAAGAAAGTCAAGAATTTTTACACAGTTACAAAAAAGTTACTTTTTTTTCAAAGAAGTGCTGAACTTTCAAATATTAAAAAAGGACAAATGTTTTCAACACTGATCATTTCTAAAATGCTGATGAGAATTTTTCTCTCGTCAGCATTTTACAACAATTTCTGATAAAAAACCATGTGACACTGAAAACTGGAGTGATGGCTGCTAAAATTGTAATAAATTATATTTTCATATATGTGAGACCCTGGACCACAAAATAAGACTTAGTTCACACTGCAGTCTAAAGTGGCCCAAATCCAATTTTTTTGCCCAAATGTGACCTATATCTGATTTTCTGAACGGCACAAATCAGATTTTTAAAATCAGGCCCGAGCTACTTTCATATGTGGTTCCAAATCGGATAGATATTTTCTGCAATGTGACTTCAGTCTGAACAGCCATGTCGTATTTCACTGGATTTTTACATCATTGAAATGCAACAGATGTCACAATTCTGCATCGGAGGAGGTGGGAAGGTTAACAACGGAGATGTAGGTGGTCAGTGGAAGGATAGTGACTTTGAGGATTTAATTGCTAAACACACGCTAACACGAGCAGCATCTATTTTTATTCACGGAAACACAGTGTACTGCGTCTGACGCTGTGTTGTCTTCTGCACAGCGGCGGTTTTATGCATGGGTGAACGGGGCAGTCGCCCAGGGAGGCATTTTTTGGGGGGCGGCACAGTTGGGAGAAAAAGGTTTTCTATTATCTATCAGAGCCTACCTGTGACTATGGCGTTTAAACAGCCTAGTTTCAAATCCAGCGCACATAAACACGCGTGCAGAAAACCATTCTCGCAAGCATTTCTGCACAGTGAGAGCACTCAACACTATGCTCATGCAAAAATGCAAGTACAAGTCTACTTACACAAGTACACTTTTGAGACTTTGGAGGCGGGGATCAAATGTCAGATCGCTCTTGTGATTGGTCATTTTCAACACACACCGTTTGTGTGTGTGGGTGTTTTATTATTAATAATTAATCCTTTATAAACAACAATACAACACCAATACATATTTGTAGTAGAAAAGATGAAACATAATGAACAGTCATTTCAATAACTGAAAATCACTTTAGAATACTATAATGATCAGTGCTGGCAGCCGGGTGCATTATGGGTATTTCTTCAGAGTTTACTTATTTTTGTGTCATTTAGGCAAGACAGATGGGTTTTTGTATTAGTGATGTTATGTGTGTTTATGTTCAAGTTAGTTTGTGTGGGTTTTGTTCATTTGCAGCTCTTTTATACAGTTCAGAGGTGAGACTGATGGCAGTCGCATTTACATGACAATGTGAACAATAGCGCCAAAATAAACAAATACAAATTTCAGTTGAAAATCCAATCTGAGATGCAGTGTGAACTGAGCCTTAGTCATGAGTACTGCTGTATATTTGTAGCATTGCATGGGTCATTATTAATTATTCCTCTTTAATGCCAAAAATCATTATGATGTTAAGTAAAGATCATGTTCCACGAATATATTTTGTATATTCCTACCACAAATATGATCAAAACCCTCATTTCTGATTTGTTGCATAAAGATACTGTATGTCTGTAAATTTCCTAGTGTAAAAATGATCACTTTAAAGTTCACTTAGACAACTTCAAAAGTGAATTTAAAGGTGCACCCTCAGATTCCAGATATTCAAATAGTTATATCTCAGACAAATAACGACCTATTTTAACAAACCTACATCAAAAGCTTAATTATTTAGCTTTCAGATTATATCAATCTCAGTTTTACAAAGCCTAACCCTCGTTTTGAAGTCCAGGGTCACATATTAGAAAAAGAAATGCAAGATTAAAAACATATAATTGCAAAAATATTTCACAATATCACTGTTCTTCTGCATTTACAAACAAATAAATGCCTTGGTGAAGGACTTCAAATAACTAAACTTACAAGCAACATAAATGAATGTTTAGCAGTGTATTTATAATCAGTCCTCAAAATTACTTCAAGTACTTAATATAATATTCCGCTTTCATAAAAAAGAAATCCTAAAGAGAAAGTTTGAGTAACACAATGAGTTTCATGTAAAATTCATTGAAGGATTTATTCGATTTTATCTGTTGTTGTATCTCTACCAGTCTATCCCTTCGGGATGTGCACAAATGATCATTTCCTCCCTCTTCAAACACTGCCACTGAAGCAAGGCCTAATCGCCTCTCTGACTGAACCGTGAGTACATCGGTTGCTTGAATTTCACTTTATTTTTTGTGTGGGTGGGTGCGAGAGCAACAACTCAAAGTAAACATGCGCAGCCTGAGGACAAATGACCTGCCTTTGATTTCCGGGCCGACACACTGATAAAGTGCACTTGGCAAAGTGACAGAGTGCACTTCAGTCTCTTGCTGTGAAGGGTGTTGTGTGCGTGCTGCACGACTGCAAGTGAAGAAAGGTTAGGGGAAACTGGCATACGCGGTCAGGGCGGCTGGACCCCTGCCTAGCAGACTCAAAGAAAGAGGATTTAACAGGACAGGTAGGTGGTGTTGCATCGTAAAGGTGCTATCCACGTAAGTCTACGGCTCCTCGACAAACACATTTTTGCTGAAATATGATGGGAAACGAAGGGCAAATCCTGTTTGCTACGCCACACAATTTTCTTTCTGGAGTCAAAATAAACATTGGGAGATTAGCTTAATTTCCTCTTCCTACACCGTGTTCGTCAGCACATGTGTTTCGTAACAGAGGAGTCTTAAAACCTCCTTATTCATTTTCTATTTCGGAAGAAAATCAGTGTTAAACGGTTATCTAAATGTTTTTGTGACATTTTTAGTAGTTATATGCAAAGCGACTTACAAATGAGAACAATAAAAGCAATCAAACCGACAAAAGAACAATAAGTGATGTGACAAATCCCGGTTAGTCGAATGCAGTACAAGTAGTTTTTTTCCCCACATATATACCTACACACATACATGCATGCATATATATAAATATGCATGTATATCTGTATATGTATGCGTGTGTGTGTATATATATATAAAAATGATAAATCACGATCAATTGAATTGAATTGAAAATAACATTTTTGTTTGCATTATATAGGTATGTGTACAGTGTATATATATATATATATATATATATATATATATATAGACACATATAAAATATATATATATAGAGATAATATATAT
>JAUYWG010000059.1:7989765-8013749 GCA_034779775.1 Enteromius afrohamiltoni | reverse complement strand
AATAAAGATAGGTTAGACGGTTTTGTAAAACTGAGATTTATATAACCTAAAGGCTGAATAATTAAGCTTTTGATGTATGGTTTGTTAGAATAAGACGTTATTTGTCTGAGATATAACTATTTGAATATCTGGAATCTGAGGGTGCACCTTTAAAATACACAGCATACACACATATATTATGTAACACGTACACATACGGGTTTGTGTGTGTGTGTGTGTGTGTGTGTGTAGAAAGCATGTGTAAGAGGAAAAAAATACATACTTCACTTTATAGGGTCTAAAATGCAACAAATGTTCAGACATATTTGCAACCATAAATATGAGCTAAATTCACTTCTGCTGTATTAATCCATGAAATTAATTCCCCCCATTTAATTATTTAAAGGCAACACTGAACGAGCCACTGAACTAACACGTTTGTATAAACATACTTTCAGACAAAGATGCAGCTGTGATATAAAATTATTTCCCCCCCGCACATAATTTGCATATTTTTTTCTTGATTCAACAATAGCTGTAAAAATTTGAGAGAGATTTACATGTTTTCACAAAGTGGCGATTTTTACGGCAGGAGTGCCCTTATGGGTAATGTTTGTGTCACTCTGCAACCCATTAAAGGGCTTAATGCTTCATTTCCACTCAAGAGAAAGAGAGAGGGGCTGGAAAAAGATATCTCAGGCAGCACAATTAACTAAATAAATCTAATTTATAACAAATATAAACTAAATATACAGTCGGAATATCATCCTACACAGTGCACCGTGATAAGCGCCCACAGCTTCGCACTAACCAGCAAACTCCTTCATTCGTTCCATTAACTGGCAAATGTGCAGCTCTTTCCCAAAGCTGATTGAGGAAATAAACCATATTGAGAGGAGCTGCAATGTTCACCTTCTGTTAATATAACTCATGAGTCACAACTCTAGGGCAAGAGAGACCCAAATGCACTACCACACAGCCGAAAGCAAAAGACTGATGATGCCTCTGACAAGACCTGCAACTCAAATGATTGCTTTGTGGGCTGCAATTTATACAAACACGGTGAAAAAACCCTTTCGGTTTTGGATCAGTGACTCCAAATGGAAAGTTCTTGGGACTAGGCATTAAAAGATCAGAGCCCTGAGACATGGTCACAGTTTACTGACGGCGAAGTGGATCCCTTCTGCCAAACGGAGGGCTGGGAATTGGAACCTAAGCCATGGAAAACAATCCAGCTGAGCCCTTGCCTCTCCTCTGGCTACACCGGAGAATTTAGCTGTCAATCAAAACATTGGCATACCCTGAATGAGCCATTAAAGAGAAAAATGTTTTAGGGTTTGAGCCCTTAGGTATCGCTTCCATTCAGACGTTCATTTCGCATCCTCAATACCAGGAAAACATAATTAAATATAACCATAATTCAAAATATTGCTTCTTTGGTAGCCTATGGCTTACTAAAGTAAATAAGCAGCACAGAAGCTAATAAGCTAACCACAGAAAGTGCGTTTCTCAGACATAAAGAGTCCTGAAGGATTCTAGTGGCTCTTGTACTGCTTGGATAGAATCTTAAAATTGTTTTTTCCTCATATTGGAATATCAGTTGTTCCCTGTGTGGTTTGCTAAGCAATAGATGTCAATGTTGGTCGATGCATAGCAACTGAGGCGTATCAAAGTCCATTTAGAGCAAGTCAGTTCATTTGGAAGCCATATTGGAAGCAGCCTCATTTCGCTATTTTCTATCCAGGCATACAAATACCTCCTACACTGTAAAAAATGACCGTGATTTTATGACAGCGCAAAAAATGCTACAGTAAAAACTGTTAAATGGTAAATGGTAAATTCCTATAAAATTTACAGGGAAAGACTGTAAACTGACATTCGAATTTGATGTTTCTTCTTAGTGTTGTATCAGTTATGTTTATTATGGTTGTTTGTTACATTTAACGTTGTTAAATTAATGTTCATTGCATATTTCATATTTCATATCACATTGCATAACCTACTGTTAATATAACTCATGAGTAGGTTGGTATATTAACATTATATCAGTTATTACGGTTTATTATTGGAAATTACGGTATTTAACTGTAAATGTAACTTAAATGTATTTATTTATTAAATAATTAATTTATTAAATTAAGTAAATTTTACTAAAAAAAAATATTGTTACTATATAATTATTCTGGCAACCACAGCTGGCGTTTGTTTTACAGTAAATTTTACGGATTTCTTTTAGGTCAAAAAGATTCAGTGAAGTTCAATAACATTTGTGACACTAGGCTACAAAACCAGTCATAAGCAACATGTTTGTAGCAATAGCCAAACAATACATCGTATGGGTCAAAATGAAACATTAGACAAAAATCAGTAGGCTATTAGGTACTGATCATGTTCTATGAGAGACGTATTTTTCAATAAATTAGAGCTCTTGCAATTTAAATGATGCATAAAAAACCATACCAAATATAAACATACCATAAATATAAAACAATTATAAAATATAAATGCTAATCTCATATTAATAAAAAAATATATTTTTAGAAAAAATATTCGGCAAGGATGCATTTAATTGACAAAAAAAACCTGACGTAAATATTTCAAATAAATGCTATTCTTTAGAACTTTCTATTTATCACAAATCATAAAAAAAGTTTTCAACAAAATAAGGAATATTGTAAATTTTTCAATTTACAATATTTTACTATGGGAATAACATTTACAATATTACTGTTTTCAGTACTGTATTTTTGATGCGGCCTTGGTGAGCATAAAAGAATTATAAAAAAAAAAAAAAACATAAAAATAAAAGGATTTCAAAACACAACATTTACCCAAAAATGTATCTACTACAAAAGTTCAACACTAGAATAAGTGCATTATGCATTATTCATTGACACCGCCGTTGGTAGATTTCGGAACGGACACAAGGGAGAGCTAACGCGGCTGTTAATTAGAGAATATCGCTCTATCACTGCTGGTTACCCACCACAGGAACTGCTATTTCACAGCAAGTCAACAATTAGAGATATCACTAGCAAAACTCTCTAGATCCTACGTTATGACTATGCCATTGCATCACTGCCAAAAAAACTCAACCCGGCCAATCATAAGAATCTAAATCCCTCAAGAAAACTCAGAAAAAAAACAGAGTAAATCAGGACATGCTGCGGCCCCCACTCTTCTTCAGTTGTTTTATCCTGCATCTGGAGAGTTTGATAACTAAGCTCATTATTTCTGTTTCTCTTCTCCCCATGTCTTCTGTATTTCTGCCTACCGTCTTATTACAGGCAGGCCGGGCAGCCGTTCAGGCATGTGTAAAACCAGGCAATTACAGCTCGGTGATAATAGCGACCAAGGGCAACAGATAGCCTGGGAAGATGAATCACTTTCTTCTCCATCATGGGACAGGAAAACATCAGCTAGAGCAATTGGCAAAACGTCTGATCTCCCGATGATTTTCATTGTCAGGTTTTCAGAGCCATTATCCATGTGGGCTGATTTGTCATTTCAGGAAAGAGGCTGCCCACAAAAGAAAGGGAAACGGATAGGTGACAGCCATCAGTGCGCAGTGGAATTTGCATGTTCTCATGGTAACCCTTCTGAGTAATGCTCTGGTGGATAAAGACAAATGAAAACTCGGGAGGGAGGATCTCAGGGCTGCGAGAATTCATCAGAGAGCCGATCGAAAGGCAGCACACCACGGTAATCAATGAGCTGTCAGGGACGGAGGGCAGGCTTGTCACAGAGGTGAACAGAGTGATGGAGCTCTTGCTGGGCCACGAGCATCTAACAGTAAGTGAAAATGGGTGGCCCTTAAAATATATCCAATTGGAAAGTCCATTAGCAGTTATTTACAGGCTGCACAGAGGTAAACAACAGTATTGAACTATGGCCAAAACGTTACATTTATTGGGAATTCACCTTGGTTTTTCTTTGTAGGGGTGGAATTTAAAAGAATAGTTCAACCAAAAAAAAATTAATTTTCACCTATTGCTCATACTCATATTAGAAGTCATGAGAGAAGAGTCAATTATGTTATTTTTGTTTTATTTGCACAAAAAAGTATTCTTGTAGCGTCGCAAAAGTGAGGTTGAGCCATTGATGTCACACAGACTGTTTTACTGATATTTTTACTAAGTTTCTGGATCTGGGATCATTTCAGTTGTATTGCTGTCTATGAAGAGTCTACACAAGCAAAACTTTCAACTTTCAAAGTACAAAAGAAGGCAATCCATATAAAGAGACAAAACTGAATGAAGGGACTTCATTAAGGGTTCTATTATTTATACACAGGCATTAGCCAATCAGATTACTTTATGCAAATACCCTATACACTAACCAATCCTGTCCATGCAACTCCAGAAAGGTAATGCTGCCACTATGACTGTCGCATCAGCACCAAGGTTCAGGCATGCTCTCCGTGTGAATGAACCATTATGGTTTTTGGAACGGCATGAGGTATTGACAGAATTTTTCATTTTGGGTGAACAGGGAAACTGTATCTGTATCAGCCTTAAACCTGCTTTGGTCACACAAGCAGCAAGGCTACATAATAACCACTTCACCACAGCTCTTAAAATGTTTTTACCAAAATACAGACAGTACTATAACAAACAGTTCAGTCATTTCTGAGCATCTAAGACCCCGAATAAGACTCTGAATCATCTGAATATTGGATTTTACGCATTTCTGGTTCTGAAACCCAGTTAAATTGCATGATAGCAGTTTGAATATATCAAATAAAGTGTTTGAAGCTTCTTTTCTTCCACTGTGATTGTGGGACGTGGGAGTTTCCTGATGCCCTACACAGTCACAGATGTATCTGCTCCACTTCTGGTGTGTAATATACTTTCGCTGTGGGCATGCAAAAGGGATTATGTTCCTGCCGCAATAAGAGGTTTATCCTCCTCATACTGGGTATAAGAAAGGACTTAGTGAAAAACCCACCAAATGAGGAATAAAGCAATAGGAGAGGGTGGAAGGAAGGTGCAGAAAATCTTCCTTAATAAAATGGGTCATTAAAAAAAAAAAAAAAAAAAAAAAGTACACCACACCAACACTCTGACGCTGCTTTTGCGTTTCAATTGATCTCTCTGAATGAACGCGCCAACGATACTTCAAAGATCATTTGCTGGAGGCACACTGAAAGGCGAAAGTGAGCTATGATGACCTTTTCGGCTTAAACCCCTACACTGCCAATTCCATTCAGATCCGACTTTCTCTTCATTTGCACAGCTCCCGCTTCTTCTTCTGTCTGGGTTTAGCTTGTTTACTGCTGACAGCTTTGTGTGCTTGTGTACGAAGGCAATCTGGCCCTGACACCGCAGGCATCCTGAGTGGTGTGCACAGAGGACCCATTTAATGTTTCTGGCTTTAAGGAGCCTCCCTACACAAGCCCGACCGGCTATATGCTCTACGCTGCTTGCTAATCTGTTCGTTGCTCCTCAGAACTGTCAAAGAAGCCAACAGCACCTGCCCGGAAACAGGCAGCTTTCCCAGAATGGCCAATACGTGTCCGGCACCCTCAAATACACCGGCGCTCCTGCTGCAGACCCTGTGTGTGTGTGTGTGTTTGAGACGAGAGCGAGCCGAAGAAACTGAACCAGCACCTCCCTCTGGGAGCTAATCATAATAACAATGTGAACACTTACCAGGCTATGACTTCCTTAAGAGATGCCATTTGTATGCAGAGCTACAGAAGTCTCATTTAAGGCTTTGCTTTTAAGGCATCAATCGTTGAATTACACACAAGCAAAGCGAGCGAATTATGGTCCGAACATCTGTGTGTCATCATTTTATCTGAAGCCACTGGTTTGACACCAACCTTACAGATTTTGCTGGAAAAAAGCCCTAAATGAAAGCGAACCCATGGAGTACTGTACTGAGTCTGACGACGGGAACCAGCAGGATCCAATCTGTGAGCCTTTTGTTTTGTCAGCCTGATATTTGTCCAAAAGCTCACGCTGAGACATACCCACAGGGGGGCAGTGTGAGTCCCACGATGCACGTCTCTGCCTCACTAACGCTCTTTAATTCTCTCATTTTACATAGACACGAATGGGCAAAAACACACAGCATTCCCACTGGTTCTTTCTGTAAACACTACAAGAACCTGATTTCAGATCAGTGGGTAATTAGCTGCTAGAACTTGGAAAGGCTTTCAAATAAAAAAAAAATCTAAGTTTGTGCAACATCACAGTCTGCCAGTAAACTCTGTTTTCCTTATGCAAGATAAGAAATACTGCAGTATGCGAGTTACGGTAATGTGAACTGGCAGGTCGGGGCTTCTTTACGTTACTGATATCCTCGTGGATCTATAACTGACCTTGGCTAATCTGGACATCAAATGAGATCTGCGCTACACAAGCATGTACTGTCAGGATCAATAAGACTTTGCACGTATATGAACCTAAACTGGGCTAATCTAACAGGAATCTGCAATAAGAGGAAGATAAAAGATCGCAGTGCAAGAAATCTAGGTACAGAAGCAAATCTGAAATGTGGAAAATCGGAGTGGAAATCGTTTGGCACCTCAAGAAATGTTTTTTTTCAGCAACAGCAGAGAGGCGCTATTAAAAATATTATAGGTCTGCACTGACTTACACATAAACGGGTATTTATTCAACTTTGGGCATTTTTGTGACTTGAGGTGGACTGTTATTATTTTATGTAAAGGTGTACAATAAAATTGTCTTGGAAAGTTATGCCTTCATTTTATATATATATATATATGTGTGTGTGTGTGTATATATATATATGTATGTGTGGGTGTGTGTGTGTGTGTGTAAGTATGTTGCATTTATACATAAAAATATAATATAAAAGTACATTTTGTGAATAATGCCCAGTCAAGCTGTAATTTTCAAATTATGAAATATTACTAATATTTAAAATAACCCTTTAAAAAACATGCTATCCCCCCCAAACATTAAACATGTAATTAATTTGACCATTCTGAGCACAATTACAGAATAATAATAAATATTAAACGCAACTGAAAATGATAAATATGATGGCGACGATCATGTCTATGGAATAATCTATGGAAATCAAAAGAAATTTTTTTCTGATGAAGAGAAAGCTCAAAAGAACATAGGTTTAAAAAAGAATTTAAATGAATTATAAGAATAATAAAATTTAAAAACAAGATTATTTTCTATAATAGAGTAGTTCGATTAATTTATTTACTGAGGGCATTGAAAAAGAGAGTAAATAGTCTAAAGGTCACATGTCTACAAGTCTCCAAAGATAAATAACATTTAGAAATAAGTATAACAATCTAGCATCAGAGGTGGCTGTGTAAAAAATCCATTTTTAAATTATTCAAAAATTATTTAACCATCTGAGAGTCAGAACGCTTCACAGATCAGTTCTGTGGATCGATTCTTCTCCTACAAAAGATGTTGCTGCAGTGCTCTTGCAGACTTCCACTAGGACACAAAGGTAGACTGTGAACAAATCTGCTTGATGATAAAATCTTAATAGGAATAGTAAAATGGCAACTCTAACTTATTACCAGTTTGGCCCAGTAAGACAGAGGGGCTGATTACACAGCCCAGTGTCCAGTGAAGAGGATTGATCAGCTTTATACACCCACAAGAAAGCTCTGACCATTAAACTAAGTAATTAATTGAAGTTAATGTTGCCTCAGATATCCCTCTTTGTAAAATGGCTCTGCGAACTCCCATTATCGAAGCTCCTCTGGGTGCATTATCAGCAAAAATTAATGAGTTTTCTTTTTTTTTCCCTAAAGAGAGCCACAGGAAATGTGTTTTTTATCAGAGAAAATCTAACCACTGTAAAACAAAAAAGTAAAAAAAAAATAAAATAAAAATGGAGCTGGGAGAGTATATTCAGACATGATCAGAGTAGGTGAGAATCGACCGAACATCATGTTAAATACTTTTAGTAAATGTGCTTCTTGGGAATCAAACCCACAATCTTCAGTGCCCTGCTTTACCCATCGAGCTATAAAATTCTAATTTTCCTTTTAGCCTAGATCCTCACTAGGGGTTGAATAAAATTCAGATCTATCATAGTTCGGATCTTTGCACAAAGCATCTAAGTATAATGAAAGCGAGTGGCTGTATGCAGTATGCTGTTGAGCTGCATACAAAACAAGCGCTTCGCATTGTGTTAAAAGCATTGATGGGGAAAAATGTGTAGAGAAAAAAATTATACGTTTGGAAATCAGTCCATGTAAGGAGCTTTGTTGCCGGGCTTCTGGGTGCTCTGCATACTGCAGACAGGAGTGGATAATTCAGGAGAACATTAATTATTCAGAGATAAACAGAGACTCCCTTGATCTGAAGCTCCACAGGTGGACTGAAAAAAAGATCTCACGCTGGTCCTTGAGCTCCTGGGTAAAAATGGCCCCAGATCAATGATATGTCTAAGTCTCAGAGACACACACCAAATTCCCAAGTTACAACCGGTAGGAAGGAACTCCCTCAAATCTGGGTCTAGTCACCAGTGCCTAGGGATCCAGAAGCATTTCAAATAATTCAGAACGGTTCCTGCCAGCTTTCAGAAATTAATGATATTTATGACTTTCACTTTCAACAGTCTGTGAAGGTGAATTCATTTTCCGATACAGATGTAACATACTAAAATACTCAGGGGCAACGAGCCACAACTGAATCTACAATAGTGTTGTCAAAAGACCCGATACTTTGGTACCAAGTTGGTCAACCTGGTTCTTGACACTCTAGACCCATGATTTCAGTGATGCAGAAAAGGCAGATGGAATATCAAGTATAAAAACAGAATGTAGCCTACAGTTTGATTTTATGGACTAGTATCTGTAAATATATTATATAAACACAGAAAATAAAGGTATTCACGGCAACCCGTCAAAATAAAAGTTCAGTTTAGACGCTGCGCCAGAAATATATTACTATAATTTACAATAATGAATGTGATAGGATACTATTGCCACTACTGTTTAAAGATTTTTTATAAAACTTAATTTTTTACAGTAATAAGAACAAAATATATACATTTTAATAGTACCCTTTATTTACCAAAAAATAAAACGCGTTTAAATTGTATTAATTAAAAGACAAATTAAATCAAATTTGTGTGAAATTTGTTTACTGTTTTTCATATTTGTATTACTTGTGCAAAAACTTATAGCACAATTTTAGTAGTAAAGACCGGCATTGATTTTTGTACATTTTGTTTTTGTTTAATTTTATTAATTAAAAAAAAAAGTGTGTTTTCGCGTTTTGCTTACAGTACATTACAGAAAATAATGAACTTTATCACAATATGCAAATTTTGAAAAGGACCTGTATCTTGAAAAAAAAAAAAAAAAAATGACGAGTAAAATATAAATGTAAAAAAATACACTGGTAAAAATATAATAATAATTATTAACACTGCACTTCAAAATCACATAAATCATTATGTCCATGATCTTTTGAGCTCTGCCGGTTAAACCTTTCATTCACATGCTGTTATGACATGCACATGTACACTAATTGACCCAATACTGTTAAACGCACATATAAACACAGTTTGTTATGTCTAAAGTGAAAGTAAACAGTTGAGAGGAAAACACTGTGTGCTAGTACATTAGATGCATCTTAAAATGGCACCAAACTAATCGACTCAAACATTCTGTTATTATTTAACCACTCTTACGTTATACCTAACCTGTATTAAGACTTTCAGGAAAATAATGGACAGTTGCTGGTCCCCTCTTACTTTGATATAACGAAATATTACGAAAGTCACTGGAATCAGCAACTGTTACCAGCATTCTTAAAAATATTCTTTAGGAACCGCATTCAGATTAAACAACTTGAAAGCAAGTAAAAGTGACTTTTTTTGGGGGCGAACTAACTACCATTCTAACATTAAATTTATTATGAGTTTTACATTCAGTGCTCCACACAGGTCAGAGGTTAGTTGGCATAGAGGTTCATGATTTACAATTCTTAATATAACCAAACACAACCTGAAAGGTCTTTGTGGCAGACATACGCAGAGGATAAAGGGGATTATCTGACCCACCCAGCAGGGCACAAGCTATGGATCAATTGCTAGATCTAATTGACTGGGAAGAGACTGCCTGCCTGCAATGAAAAAGTAAATCTTATAAATAAAACTGCAGCCAGTTTTATTTTCCTTCTAAAATCCTGGCAGGGGAGAGGCAGGATATTATGCTGAATAGATTAAGCAAACAACCCCCTCTTTACTCTGGTGCTGAGAGCTTTTCAAGATGTTTGCACTACAGATTTTTTGTGTTGCAACATATCATAAGGCTCTTAAAACAGCCTGAGAAATTTTCAATTCGCTTTGGGAAAAATATGTTCATAATAACATGATAGCAAACTAGTGCGAACGAAGAGCCCTAAAACTCAGACCATAAAAAAAAGCAAGCCTGGAAATATCTAAAAGAAAAACAAGCAAACAAGATTTATCTTGGATCTCAGAACTGAAAATGAAGAGAGCTGGATGAAGTTAAAAGCTTAGTGGTGAGAAAACAAACAAAGGAATTTGTTCTGCTCTGTCTCTATGTAATCTTCTCACTCACTTCATGTCTGTACTTTCTCTCTAAACCTTGTGGTGTGACCGGGCGGTCTGACCAAAACAGCAAGCAAACACAATATAGTTATTCTGCTGGAAATTCAACTCAAAAAATGTATTATATATTACATAATCATGTGGTAATGCCCATTTCTGATGCTGCATTTCAATTTGATCATTTTGGAACTTGGAGGCAAACCAAAAGGTACGATTATTCACAACAAATGAATAATAAGTCTGGCATCAGTACAAAAACAGCTTCACATTATGTAACGCTTGAGTTGAAAACAGCGGTCATAAAGTACTGGTTGGGACATTTCTGCGATTGCAATGCCCCACCGTCATCTCTCTCAGCCCTACCTGGTGATCATCAGCAGAGCAGTGGAACAAAGACTATGTCCTGACAAGCTGTAAAAATGGCTGGGGTTGTTTATGTGATGCCAAGCAGCAGTTCAAACCAGCCATCAGTCCTCTCCAAGTGGAGACCAGGCTGGACGTCAAGGCATCATGCAAAGAACCAGAAGGTTCTCAAAGACAAAATAAAGCAGTGGTGCAGAACTAGGCCTATTTCTGCTTTATTGTGTTCTGCATTCATACTCCGGATCCTGAGTAATGAGCAGTCAAGCTGTCTGCTGCGAGATAGGTGGATGGATAATTATGTGACAGTGCATCTATCCCTCTGTTGTGCAGGGAGGGCAACTGACATGAAATACTTCTGGGAAGATGACAAATACTTCAGTGTGACATGATATACAACATAATTTAAACAGCATTTTGTAATTATATCACGCAGCCTTTATGGACTCCTATTATTTGAATGCTTGCATAAATTAATTGTAACTTTGAAAATTTATTTTTACACCACAGGACCACTTCAATTAACTGGCAAAAGTAAACAATTAAAAACTGATATACACACCACTTTCCTGTTTACTCTTAAAGATAAAGGTGCTTAGAAGAGCCATAGAAGAGCCTTTTTGTCTAAATGGTTCCATAAAGAACCTTTAACGTCTGAAGAACCTTTCCGGCTTCCGAGAAAGAAGGTTCTTAAGATTAGAAAAAGGTCAGAAAGAGATGGTTCTTTAAAGAACCTTTGATTGAATGGTTCTTTGAGGAACCAAAAATGGCTCTCTGCATTGCTGATAAGAACCTTTTAGAGCACCATTATTTTTAAAAGTGTATTGTTTATTGTATATTGTTTGTTCCCCAAAAATGTCGATAAAGCCTGTATCCATTTACAATAAAGTTTAAGCCCAGTTATTTGTCTTTAAAACAAATCAAATAAGCATTCAAATTTATCATAAGACGGTGAAGACATTTATAATTTTATAAAAGAGTTTTATTTATAAAAAAAAAAAGAAATCATTAAAGATTAGAAACATCCTGAAAAATAAAAATAAAAAATATTAGGCTAAGTAGTAATAACATTAATGTTTCATGAGCACCTAAACAACATTTTAAAATGCTTTCTGAAGGATCGTGTGACACTGAAGACTGGAGTAATGATGCCGAAAAGGCAGCTTTGCAACACAGGAACAAATTCCAGCCATGTTAAATATAGAAACAAAATGTTTATTTTGTAAATATATTTCAAAATTGTACGTCTTTACACTGTAAGTGTATGTTTGATCAACTAAAAGCATAGTGGAGCAAGAGACTTCTTTCAAAAATGTACAAAATCTTATTTTCACTAGATTTATATGAAACGATTTCAGATGATAATAAAAATAATTATAACAATTACATACTACTATAATTTAGTGAACCGAAGCTTTTGACAGTAAACCAAAGGTTAGGCAGAAGCAAGGGTTCCTTGATGTCATTTATTTGAATTAATATAGAAAATGCAACTAAACAGCAAAAGCCAAGTCAAAATGATTAACATCTGTCTCGCTAAATCTTTAAACAACTGAACTAATCTATAAAGCACTACATGATTTTCTGAGGGGGAGTGCAGTCAGAATGTCCAAATACTAGAGAGAATGCAGTCAGGCGGCTGGAGCGCAGATCCACAGAAGCGTCAATAACCTGACTGATCTGGGACTATTGGCACTTCATTAAACTTGCTATAATGCGATTTAACCTCACTTTCTTGGTGCTGAAGGTCAGAAGCATTCGATTCGCCTCGCGCAATATTAAAACTGACTACATTTACACAACTGATTCTGTGTAATCATATAGACTGTAAAGAAAGACTGCGTATGATGGTGGCTGGAAAACTAGCGCTTTGTTTTGTTTTTTTGTTGTTGTGTTTTTTTCAGATAAATTTAAAACACAAGTGGGACATTATGATACAATAAAAAGAGACAACACTTGGATCTGTCATTGCTTAAGAATGCTAATTTATTTAAATTTATGCATACTCACATATTCACCAATGGTAACACACGTGATGAATAAAATCTCTGCGGTCATTCAAATTAGACTAAAAAAAATATGTGCTATTTGTCGGTTTATACTCATCTGGGGTAAAAAATTGGAATAATAGCAAATTAACTTTTTTCTATTAGATTAAGAAATTAAACAACTACAAACACTTTGTTTGGCTGGCAAATATCCTACTCCTTCCTTAGTCCTAAATTTTTTAAAAATGACACACAAGGGTTTTCCGGTTGTGTTTATGCTGGGTTTTCAAAGATGGTCTAGGGCATGGGTGCGCTGCTACAAGACAAAACTTCTCCCGCTCACTTGAAAAACATTAACGTTTAAAGCAGACCATGAATGTAATACTGCAGAAGATATCAAAGGCTAAATATTTTTTCGATTTGGTAAATGAAAGTCTAAACGGATATTCAATGCACTCCGAGGCTTGTAAGTGACTTCACTGGGGTAAAAAAAAAAAGATTAATAGTTGTTCCGGAGAAAAAAAATATGATAAACAAAATTTAGCTAAATAATTTACCATTTATGGAAATGCCACACTTGAAGTTTGCATCAACAAACTTACTTCTATCTATACTTTCTTCCCCCCACGTTCCAGCACTGCTTCCCTCAGAAAACACCATCTGAGGCCCTCGCTGACTTTGTACTCCCCTTGACATTTTCCATTTTAGACTCTATATTTCTCAGAGTAATATGACCAACATAAATCCATTTTTAGATGGAAAGAAACACACAGGGAAAAAAAAAGAATAAAGAACCCACAATAGTGAGCAATATAAAAGCACAGGTTCTAGTCCCTGGGAAAGACGTACTGAAAGCATGCGAGAAATAAAAGTTAAAAGGGCACTTTTTAAAGCCATGCAGCAGTCCACTAGCTTACCGATTCAGGTCTACCGATTCAGAACATTTACTCTGCTTTCTTGCACTGTTTTTGTGCTGGAGGGCACTCGCACTTCAAACATCTTTCCATTACACACATAAATGTCAGAGTCATCGTTCAGACGCCTCACCGCGGGATTCGCTCTTTAAGGAGTTTTTTTTTTTTTTTTTTGTCTGTCAAATTGAACTTGTATCGATTCAAAATAACTTTGTTGTTATCATGGGAAGCGGGTTTAATGAATAGCACCTCTTGAAAGTCAATCAAGCAAAACTAAATGAACAGCGTTCTGTTTAACATGGCAAGAGGATGATACGCCAGCGGCTATTTGATTGTTTCATTCTGAAGTGTTATGAACTAATCTCTGGAAAACGAACAAGCTGAGCAAATTGGATTCATCAAGCCTGTAACAATAGAGACATATACTCACATCTGATTATGATACATTACCAGGGATGAGGTGAACTTGGACGTTTGAGAATGGCAAAACAAAACTGATTTAGTTAACGGTGGCAATATCGAGCTTCATAATTTAGGAAGTAATTCTACATACGAAATGTACACCTAACTTAAAGAAACACTCCACTTTTTTTCTTTTTTTTTGGAAAATAGGCTAAATTTACTACTCCCCGAGAGTTAAGCATTTGAGTTTTACCATTTTTGAATCCTTTCAGTCGATCTCCGGTTCTGGCACTTTTAGCTGTAGCTTAGCATAGATCATTGAATCTGATTAGACCGTTAGCATCACGCTCAAAAATTACCAAAGAGTAAACTTTAATTTTCTGTAGTGACATTGTGTACTAAGACTGATGGAAAATGAAAAGGCTAGGAACTTTACTCTCAATCCGGCGTTATAATCAAGGAAATACACTGCCGTACCATGGCTGCCACAGGTGCAATGATATTAGAGTAGAAGCAAGTACGGGATAAAGGTATAAGTGCATGGAAGGTGATATGTACAATGATAGGGAAAAGTACGGGTATAAGTTAC
The DNA here is from genome assembly GCA_034779775.1 of Enteromius afrohamiltoni. Lineage (NCBI taxonomy): Eukaryota > Metazoa > Chordata > Actinopteri > Cypriniformes > Cyprinidae > Enteromius > Enteromius afrohamiltoni. Next base: position 7,998,987 of record JAUYWG010000059.1, on the reverse strand, counting down.
AAGTGAATGTACTAAGAACATAATATGCAGGTTATTGACTATAGAAATTTACAGATGGATAAGTATAAACAGTAATATACAGGATTTGAATACAAATTTACAAGAGTGTATGTACAATAAATATATGTGCATATATACCATGTAGTGCAATGAATATTAAATAATATTATGAGGCATCATTGCGCCTGCTTCAGCTATGGTATGGCGGCAAGTTCCTTAATTATTGCGCCGGAATGAGAATATAGTTCCTAGCCATATCGGCCTTGAAAATCAAAACTTTTAATTTCCCGTAACTGTAAGTACATTATGTAACCACAGAAGAGTTTTAGATATGAAAAATATCGAAACTCTTTTGTGAGCAAGAGATGCTAACAGGCTAATCAGATTCATTGATCTATGCTAAGCTGTGCTAAAAGTGCTACCAGACCCAGAGATCAGCTGAGTGGATTTAAAAACGGTAAAACTCAACTGCTTAACATTTGGGGAGTTAAAAATTGAGACTATAATCAAAAAAGTGGAATGTTCCTTTAACAATTTTTCAATCAAGTCTCTCATTTCCCCTTTCGGTGTCTCGTAATAGAAAAAGTGTTACATTAATCATAAAGATCACATATAAACTCTCTCTAAACTCTTCTATCAGGAAGCCATTTGAAGAAATATGGTGTAAAAATATTCCTTTACAGGACATCCATTTAACAGCACTTAAGATGGCAGTGTTCTGCGCTGGCACTTTTTGTGCAACTTATGCACTTTTTAGTTTTTTTGTTTGTTTTAGATTAGCCTACAGAAATAGCAGATGCTCTTAAAACCCCAAGCTAAAGTGTGTGGCTCAAAAACACACTACAAAATTAGACATTCACATACAAAATTCAGCTAACAGCTTCCTTATCTGAACGATCAGTGTTATAGCCGGAATAAAATGTCTTATGATTGATATAAAACCATTAGCCTTTAAATAAACGAAAAAAAGATACTTGCAGAAACACGAAAATGAATCAGCTAGGAACGCTTTGTGCAGAATACTGTAGTAATTAATCATTTCACAAAAACCTACAGTGCAAGTGTGTCTAATGCAACTTAAAGGAACGTTTTGTCTTTGTAAGGGCGTCATATGATGGCAGAGGCATTACCACATGATCAAAGTCAAGCTCAAGGTCCCACAAAAGCTGTCATTCCATAGAGGCTGGCTTCATATGGGTGCTATTTACGTGTCAAATATAGGCATGAATCAAACTATCTACTCTGGCATTTTCTGAAAGCCAGCGTTTTCAACCAGAGATCTGTGAAGACCACATATGAAGCAATGAATACTGATGACTTCCCTTACTATATGAATGAACATTAGCTAATAATCTGTTTCAGAATTATATAACAATCATTGAAACAGCCCTAATGAATGCTATTATTAGGTGCAGCTGAGAAAATCTAGCTTTTTGGTCCTTGAGCAAATCGTCTTCCAGTATTACATTAAAATGAATGAATCGATTATATTTAAAAGTTTATTGCAATATCACGAAAAACTACTCAAATTAATGTTTTCTGTTTAATTCATGTTATATTTAAACTGCTCCTGTGATGCCAATGATATCTTTTCAATCAACACTTTAGATTAGGAACCACTATACACTATTAACCAGTAACATGCATGCTAATGAGCAACTAGCATATTGACTACTTATTAGTGCTTATAAAGCACATTAATGCATTGTTCTTCATGATCGTATTTTAGATCCCCTGACTCTACTCCATACCTAAACCTAAAATTACAAATAACAGCCTTATTTACTATTAATGAGCAAATTAGGAGGTTGAGGGAAAACTAAAAGTAAATATTACCTAATCTAAAGAGTTAACGAACGTTAAAAAGAACAGCATTTATTGGATATTAAAGTCTTTATAAAACATAAATGCATTAACTGTCACTCTTGACCAATTTTAAATGTCCTTGCTGAATAATAGCATTCACTCAAAAAAAAAAAAAAAAAAAAACACAACAACTATACAATTAACTGTAAACTTTTGGGTTGCTGAACACCACAGCAAGTAGTGATTAGGCATTTATTGATTATTCATCAATAAATCTCCTCAAATCTGAAGAATAAGATGATAATTCTATACCCATGCGGCAGGATGGGAATGATTTTGTTATTACAGTGTGTTTTTTTTTTTTCAGGGCTGCCTCATCATTGCCCAGACCCACAACACAAGACCAGAGCAGAGACGCGTTTACACCAAATGATCCCTTTCCTCATAAAAAACAAAAATCAGAACGTGCACAAAGCACCCCTCTGGTGACCGTACAAAAACTTATTAGTATTAGTAGCTACAATTTTCAAAACTCCTTTGCGACAGACAACAAAAAACACTTGACTATTTTTAAATTACACTTAACAGACTGTTTATTGGAAAGCCTCCATCCAACAACAAAACCAAACAGGATGCTTGAACACATTAAGCAGCCGATAAGCAGCATCACACGGCACTGCACTCTTTTGAAACGTGGAATAAATAGCCGGTCGTACTGCTGAAACAACCCGGACAAGTTAATATGCGAGATCATTAAGCTGTAACAACAAGACAGGCTTGACGACCTGGAGGTTTACTCTGAAGCTGTTTGATGGAAAACTAGCTATGCTTACAGATGGTTGGACGGAATTAGACCTCTCACGTCTCGCCTTTTGGCAACCTTGATGCAAAGCGGCTAATTCGCAATGTAATTTGTGCAAGCAACATTCAAATTAGCAGAACGAAAGTGAGAGGAGAGAAATTCCCCTCGAGCAAATAAACAACAACGTGAATAACTCGGACCACGTTCCTCAGCTTCTAAGTGAATTTTTCAGTTAGTAATTAGGAGTTGGTAAAAAAAAAAAAAGGAAAAAAATGAAAAGCTGTACGTTGTGTAGTCTGGTGCAATACAGCTAGCCAGCCATGATTAAGAATGAAATGAATACCGCTCTTCAATATTTCTAGACAGATGATGGGAGGCTCGACAGGCAGGGTCAGGCAGCCAGGCAGGAAAGCGGATCTATAACAATTATCTGAAATACTCGAGAGGCTGGAGCTCTGCCTCCTGCTCTATTTATACACACAAAACCAAACACATCACCTCTGTCACTCATACCAGGAGCTGCCATTTATACCTTTCTTAATAATTTACATATCATTTTGAATGCTGCATGGCATTTTGGGTGATATTGAGTATATGTCTATAACATGAGCACACTCCCAAATGAATGTTCAAAAATTGGGGGTTTTCTGCCATGTCCTGGAACCATGCTTTTTTTTGCTGCTTTTCTTAATGTGAAGAACACTGTAGAACATTTTTCCACTATAAAGAACCTTTTGTGCAAGGGAAAGGTTCCGTGGGTGGTAAAGGTTCTTCATGGAACATACGTTTAAGAGTGTACAACAATATTTCGTGTTCTCTAAAGAATTTCTGGAGGGACCACTTTTTTTCTTTGTGTGGAGAACATCAGAATCTACAGTACCTTTTTCACTATAAAGAGCCTTTTGTGTGATGTAAAGGTTGCATGGATGTGGAATCAGAGAGGCTAATAAAGATTCTTAATGTATTTTGGGTTCTCCAAATAACCTTTTAGTGAACAGTTTATCAAAAGAACCATTTTGTCTGTGTTTTTAATGCATTAATAACCTAAAAACTGGAAAGGTTGCACAGCTGTTAAAGGTTTTTCAATGAACCACAAAGGCCAATAACCTTCAACAGCCCCGCTTGAATAAACCTTCTGATACTTTGGATTGCATCTGAGAACTGATGTATATTTAATTACAGAATTATTTTCTGAATTCATAATGTGAGAAACGCAGAACATTCTAAGGCGGCCAGCTGTTGTATCAATGTAGTAGAATGCATTTCAATAAACATTATATTGATTTCAGAAACAGAACGTTTTAGAACGCATCATTGCTGCTGCGGTTCGCCTGAATGTTTCTGCGAGAGCTGAAGAGTGAACTTACTCTTCTATTATAATATATGTTGGCAGCAAAACGTATTGTCAGTTTGGAGAATTACTCCGCTGACGAAATGCTTTCTACATCCCTTGTGTAACTGATGTATTTACCAAACAGGAAATGATGCAACTAACTGTAAACACAATCAGAACGCGTCTAAGAGCACCATGTAATAGATCAACACAAAGTGAGTGACGTGAATATATTATCAAATATTGTGACCAGTGGAGATTTCACTGAGCCGTGGCGGGCTGATTCAATATAATGTGTCAAAAAAAATAAGATACTAATTTTAAAAACATGGTAACAGCAAAAATTTTAAATACAAAGCCTATTTTTAAAAACTTAAATATTTAAAAAATTAATAAAAAAAATTGAGTGAAGCAGTGAAACAGTAATTTTAATTTTTACTAATTATACTGATAAACAAAAAAATACAATAATTCACACTATGCTTTCCACACACATTAGAAAACAATCCTTAACACACTGCATTAAAATCCTCACTATATATATATATATATATATATATATACTTTTTTTTTTTTAATTAACCATGAATAAATCCTGGATATTCTATATAGTCACCCATCCCTACCAAGGAGAGAGCACACAGGCAGAGAAGCGCTCAAGGACAACAACAGTCTCACTTTACACAAACACACCTAACGTGGAGATACAGATGCATATCACCGCTGCTCCATTTCAAAGCTGTGCAGACGTAGTAACAGACAGCAGTGACCAAAGACAATAACACTGATGAAAGAAAGACAGAAGAAGGAGAAGACGGGGTTGCAGCACTCACCGGTGAGAACAGCTTTAGCGGACGGGTCAGCCAGGTCCAGGGCAGACTTGCCGTCGGTGTTGCGGATGTTGGGATCGGCGCCGTGCTGGAGCAGAACTGTGCAAGGGAAACACAAGCAGTATCGTAACTCAGGCAGGCAGAGGCTGCTGCTGGGGCCATTCGCGCCGCTCACTGGAAGCGCTTGCCTCGGCATGGTGCAGACATAAACACACATCGCGCACCAGCGCGCCAGGAGCAGCAGCGAAAACAGCCCGCACGGAAAAACACACACTGCAGAGAGACGGGGGAGAAAAGCCCATGTTACTAAGAAAGAGTCCAACTCCGGGCATGTGACGGGAACTCGTGTATGAGAGTGGAATATCAAAGCATGTCTTCCGATCCTCTCCACGGCCCCCTGAGAGAAAGGAACAGAGATGGAGAGAGCCGCTCGGCTATTGAGACCCAAGTAACGCAGAGCACCTAGAGCTAGCAGCGTCTATCAACTGTCTCCAATCCTCCCCTCTCTCTCGCTCGCTCTCTCTCTGTACAACAACGTACGCATGTACACAAGCTAACGTACACGTCCCCTCCCTCTACCCACCCTGTCTTTTACACTACCCTCCACAGTAACACTTCCACACTTCTCTCGCTCACTACGGTTCATCGCACAAAATCCGTGGCATCAGAGAAGAGCTACAAAGAATCCTTTTAAAAATCATTGGGAACATTCTGAAGCTTTGAAACATTGATTTTAAGCCATTTTTGCATTCCACAACCATTTTCTTAAAGATGACCTTTATTTTTTTTCCAAACCTGTACTTATTACAGTGAGTAATATTTGATTAATCAATTAATTTGATTAATTGCAAAGCCCTAATGCTAAAATACTGCACCCTAATCACCGCATGTAGCATATATATATATATAATACAATATCTTGTAGTGCTATTTCATAATATTGCTTTTAAACAGTATTTTTTTATCAAATAAATTAAGCAAAAAAAGAATAATAATAATAGTGACAAAAAGCTGATCATGTTGGGACCGGCTAATACAATAAAGCTGTTCTCAAAACACTAGTGATAAATCATTAAGCAGGTGTTTTGTTTGGATACGTTCATGAATCCTGGCAAAGAAGCTTGTACCTAAAAAAAAAAAAAAAAGGAGAGCGATCTTGTGTTGCGCGAGGATGATTGTGATGCTACTGCTATGGCGGTGACTCATAGGTCATCCATTTCTCATCAGAAAAACACAGTTTTGACAGGCATTAAACCCGTGTGAAATACACCACTGCATCAAGGGAGGACTCAGAGTTTGATGCAGAAAAACACGAGCTGAGGAAAACAGTTTAGTTAAGTGGGAAGATACAGCTACTATCAACCCTCTCAGTCAAATTAATATGCACTAAAGGCCCCACAGAGACCACATTTGCATACACTGGTGTCATGAAAGTACTTGAGCGGTGGGCTGCCGTGGGGTGGGAGGGAACAGAGGGTTGGAAGTGTTAGAAGCATGATGGCGATAGGGTGATTAAAATTCGTTGGCGTGCTTATGACAGCTTGCCTATCCATCAGGCATCGAGGGGACATCGTTGTAACCTCGGCGTTCCAGGCGGCCCCCCTCCCTACGAGTTGCATCTACGCTGTCTGCATGCTTACACATACTGATGCGTCAATTAAACGATGCTATTTGTTTTCTGGATCTACTTATTTACTCAAAAAATGCATTCGTTTCATTTGCGTATTTACTTTAATACTTCAAGGAGCGTAAATGTCAGTGTTCATTTGAAAACAGCTGATGGAGATTTACAGTTAACCAAAGAAACTGCTTTACTGAAGAGATGCGCACAAATATATCACGGCATATATCACCCAGCCCTAAATGGTACTAAACTGCAGTGGAAACACTATCAATGAGAGGAACGTCTGTACTTCCTCAATAGACAACGAAACAGCCATTTTTGGTTGATACAAAAAGGTGCGTTTCTACAAACAAAACAGCTGCGTCCGATCCTTCGCTGGCTGTGCTGATTTAAATCTTGCAGGTCTGTTGTGTCTCGTTCGGCAAGTTCAGTGACGCAGTAATGACGATTTTCTCCGGCTAATCAGTGACCAGCAAAGTTTACAAGTCACGTTTTGGTAACCGTTTGGCTCGCTTGGAACCTCGACTGAGGTGGTACTAAAAAAGGACCAGGTACTGTTCCCAGTGGAAAACCCCCAAAAAGTGAGCTGTACTGAACCGTACCGTACCGTACTATGCAGTGGAAAAGCGCCAATAGAGACACGGACCACCAAGGCTACTACACACAATATTACAGAGGACTAAACAAATCCTTTATTTCCACCGGAGAAATGAACATTTCGATCATTTTACCTTTAAAAACACTATCACGTGTGGAGTCACGTGACCCCGCTCCGTTACATTACATTACATTATTGAGGTGAGACCCTTGAGCAAGACACTGTTCCCCCAACTGCTCCCTGGGCGCCGCAGCAATGGCTGCCCACTGCTCTGGGTGTGTGTGTGTGGTGGTCCACTTCTCACTGCTCTGTGTGTGCACTTGGATGGGTTAAATGCAGAGCACAAATTCCTAGTATGGGAAACCATACCTGGCCACATGTCACGTCCTTTCCTTTGCTTTTTTTATTTGTCATTGACCCTGGAAGATGTGTGGGGGTTTTTTTTTCGGTTATGATTAAAAACATTTTTAACGTGCAAGCAAAGTTATTACTTTCACTTCTGCGAGCTAAAAAGTTTTTCGAAACCATATAAAACAAAATACATTCAAAGAATGTGGTGCTTTTTTTACCTACATTAATAAAGGATTTATTACAGTTGGTCATAAGGACCTTCTGAATAAACAACAGCCGCTGTGCGTGCAGCAGAGTAAGGTAATGACGGCCGACTAACAGAGAGCTTCACAGAGAACATGGGTGCTTGGGTTAATGCATAACCATGTACAAATCCCTGCTGTTCTAACAGCATTCGGAGAGTCCCACATACACGCATATCAGACACAGCCATCTCTGCAAGCTGCCGTTCATTAAATTTCTCGACATACTTAGACAACAGTGAAAATGGCCATTAGTGCCAAGTAAAATCATTAGCAATTTGATAAACCCAGAAGGCAATGGAAGAAATGACTCACAGGGATCGCAAACACAAACACTGGCACGTACACATATTATCTGGGATTGAAGGCATGCGATGACAATGTTAGTGATTAATCGATTTATTGATTGTTATTTTTATCCCTAGCGTGCGCAATAACAGAAATCAGAGTGGCTGGCTATAAAAGCTATAAATGTGGAAAAATGTTCTTCTGGTAAAAAAGAAGTCAGGAGCGAGGTGGAGAGGAAGAAATAAAAATGAAAACATGCTGTCACCATTATAGTTATCAATCTTTGAGGCAAGGAATTACGGCACGACCTCTAATTTCAAACTGCCCCCCCTGCAGCTTTGGGCTGATGGGCACAAAAATTAATGAGTGCGGACCAGCAGCAATCCTAATTAGCAGAGGGGATGCTAATTATTTATTCATTATGAACAAAGGGCAAAGGTGACAGCACTTGTTGGCTGTCGAGAGGATGAAGGGAAGTGGGGAAAAAGATTCTACTGTGAAAAAAATTGCCTGGTGCTGTTTATTGTTTATTATCTTTGTCAACTCGTACTGAGTCATTCTTTTGGATTTGGAAAAACAAAAAATTGGTATAAATTAAGGGTGTACTCGCACTAGGCATGGTTGCTGCGAACCGGGCCCTGAGCACGATTGCCCCCCTCCCCCTCTGGCCTGCACTCACATAGGGTTTCAGCATTCGTGCAGGAGCACGTCGTTATGGTTTGATGGTTTCAGGATAAACAATGCAGAAGCAATGGAGTCCATCGCTCTGTTTACTTTGTGGATAGTAATAGCCGTTTGGTCTGCGGTGGTCCACAGAAAAAAAACGACAAAGGAAACCCAAATCTCTGTCAAAGCTTTCTTGTAAAAAATCACTAACTAACGTTACTGTCAAACGAACAAGCTCATATTTGACAGAAAAAGTGAATAATATCACGTTAAGCTGTTTCCTTAATGGCGGTGAACACTTAACATGATATTATTATCTTTATAAACTGAATAAGAGCTTGCTCTTTTGACAGAAGCAAGTCTTTATTATAAATAAAATTGGACAGAAGTTTGGATTCCCCCGGTCACTGTTAAGGTTACATAAAGCCACATTAAGCGGTTTCCTGATAATAGACTTCTATAGGGGAGAAAGAACTTAACCTAATCTTATTCACCTTATTTGTTGAATATGGGCTCATTTTTTGATATTAGTTAGTGATTATTACAAGAAAGGTTTGACAAAAATGTGGGCTTCCCTCGTCAATTTTTAGTCCATTATTTCAAATATAGCAATAGTTACTTAGTTCTATAATTACTAAACAAACAATAAAATAGTCACATCATGAAAAATATAAAATAAATT
>JAUYWG010000059.1:7959634-7989276 GCA_034779775.1 Enteromius afrohamiltoni | reverse complement strand
TATATAAAAAATGTACATTTTTAAAAATATTTAATGGTGATTTTTTTTCTTTACATTATTTTACATTTAACATCTTGTCTTATTTAACTGCTCTTTTACAGCTGTTTGATAACCAATTTTTTTAGGGGTAAATCTTTAAAATATCTTTAAAAAAACTCTTTAAAAGTTCTCCAGAATCGTGCAAAAAAAAAATTGTGATTCTCATTTTATCCAGAATTGTGCAGCTCTAATATATTATTTTAACATATTATATATTTATTACGTATATAATTTAGTGGTGGGCCGTTATCGGCGTTAACGCAAGACTCTTATCGTGCGATTAAAAAAAATATCGCCGTTAATCTATTCACAAAGTTGTGTTGGGAGCAGGGTCTATACTACACAAACTATGATGACTTTCGCCTATCAATGAGAAATTTTAGAACAAACTATATTGCAAATTTTCCATTACGACCCTAAAGAATCATATTAGCTTGTGGAAAATTGGCTTTGTATGACCCCTTTAACAGAATAGAACCAAAGCCGAAAGTGGCCATATGTCCGGTCAGAAGCTATGCACAGCTTCTGTTTAAAGCATGTCCAAACATCCTGGTAAAGCTAAATGTTTTGGTATTGTAGTTACTGGCTCAATCAAAACCAACCAAGCCTGAAGATTAAGAATAATTAGGGCGTCAACCAGAGATGACGGCAACAATGGAGAAATGGAACAGAGGTTGCCTAGTACACATTAAAGCAATGGACAACAACAAAAAACAAACCTAAAACTAAATCAGCATACATCTACAACTTGAATTCATTTCCCTCCAAGGCCTCTCTCACAGAATGTTGTGATCAATAATGATTCAGAAATATCTCAAGGACAGAAGCTTTATTTCCAGCATGAGCTACTCCAGACTGATGTTTAAAAATGCGAGGTCTACTTATACATGAATGACTCAGCCTGTCTAAAGCTCTCCAGAACCATTTTTCTGATGAACAAGTGCAAAGATAAAAGCCAAAGAACATCTATTTCAATCTTTTCAGATTGAAAGATGTAAAATTACATACGTGTCCTCAGGCCTCTGAATTCTCCCGAAGATTGCGCAGATAATTCTTATCTCAAAGTTTTTAAATTGGAATTTTCCCCCATTTAATTGGATTATGCTAAAAATGTAGCAAGTGGCACTCTGGATAAGACTGCCATGAGCAGTAGACTATATTTTGAGTACATTCAGATAAAGAAAAAAAAACATACACAATCGCAAAACAAATTAAAATACCCTTTTCATTTTAGAAACAAACCTCAGACACAAATCTACACCCTAATTACACAAAGCACACAGAGTGGGAAGCACATCAAGCAGATGATTTCATGATCTGCCCATTGTGATGCATGAAACACAGGACTAAAATGTTGAACGACATTCCATCACCACATTATTGGCCCTCCTCACCCCTCAGATGCAATGTTAAATTTCTCATGAATACCAAGCAGTAAAGATCTGATTAATGACTGAGCGCTGTGTAATAGCGTCAGTCACCGTGGCTAATCAAGAAGAATGCCACATAATTTAACTCTTATTGAGAACTGTTCCTTAGGCAAAACACGGGAAAAATTAAAGTCATACATCTTCAGAATTCACTAAGGCGAGAATGTACCATTCATCTCCTCAATCTACAAAGCTCACACGCTCCCCATCCCCAATCTAAACCAACACTCAACTCGAGAAACACGTCTGAGGTTGCACTAGCCAACTTTATAGATGACATACCATTGTAGAAAAGACTGAAGAAGAGAAACTTACCAATGCATACGTCAATTTTGCCCTTGATGGCGGCTTCATGGAGCGGAGTGTAATTCCAGTTGTCTCTGGCATTGGGATCGGCTCCTTGACAAAGCAACAGGCTGACTACCTCGGCGTGACCGAAGGAACAGGCGTTGTGCAGCGGGATCAATCCTCCATCGTCTCGCGCGTGCACATTTGCCCCCGTCTGCAGGAGATGTTCCACAACGTCTTTCCTTCCAAAACCTGCGAGACAAAAATATCAGTTGATCAAGTTTACAATGTGCATTCGAGTCATGTCTAGCAGGAAAATCATTCTACACTTGTGCTGCCATTCTTTTACAGCGACTATCATATCTTATCTATGATTTTAGCCATGATATTGAAACCTGTTTCAACAGAAAAGTACTTAATTTTGGAAAGGAAGGAAGGAAATAAACCAGTTTCCCACAAAATTATTTTACTCACATGGTGCATACAAATTCCCTTAAATGGCAGGCTTTTCCTAAGAAGATATTTACTCATACACATTTAAGGGAGTCCTAGTCTAACTTAAAAGTCTTGGCATGTGCAGTTTTTCTTTCTGTGTGGACATATTTCTTTCTGCAACAGGAAGCTAGGGTGGGACAAATGACTCCATGTGTTTTACAACAGCCGCACATGATATCAAAAATGATTTTCATATCTTCAAAGAAAACATCCAGTTATTTGTGATTGTTATTGGACAAGCACTTTACAAAAATGCATTTACAAAAATGTACATGACCAACCTCTACTTCATTCCCCTGTCCCCGCTTTCCTTTAAACCCCTCATGAGTGCATTTACAAAAAGTAATATCTAGTTTGGCATAACACGAAATAACAGATATAGACATGTTAAAAATGTAAAACAGACTCAAGAGTGTTGATATAAACAGTCTTAAGGAGTAAATAGTTACATGTTACGTAATGACATACATCAGTAACAGTTACATTTACTGAGAAAAAATAAGTAAATAATTTATGGTTACTTATGGAAAATAATTGGGGGGGGGGCATCTGAATATTTTCACACACATAAATATTTGATTGATTTCTTTCCCAAATCGCATTGGCTACTTCAAAATATGAGACATCAATGTTTCAGGGACTTATTACACAGAATATGGCACATGGGTTTGTGTATATGCTTTATTTTTTAAGATTAACAGTTTCCTGCCATAAACGACGTCATAACAGTATATATTGTGATTTTAGATCTATATTTAACAGATTTCAAACTAAAACGTGGTGCTAAAGTCTAATTTAGTGATGGCTGTGCTGTTGGGGACTCCCAAAACCAAATTAGAAACCTTTCATTAACAATAGAGGCACTTATAATCTGAAACTCAGTTACATTTCCATAGTAACCTTCCCAACACTGGATATAAAATTTTGACGCCTAGATGCATGTATCAGTTTTTTCAGTAATGAACTAGTTTAACACAGTAGGTATTTTTCTTCAGCACCAAACACATTTACTAATTTTATGTAGCGTATAAGTGTTTTGACAGCTGTGGAGAATCCTAAGTAACGTGCCATGGTCCGGTTTCAGTTTATCGTACCATTATAAGAACCAAAGTTAACACTACTTTTGAACATTCGAGAACAAACTAACTTTGATAAGATGTTTATTACTTTTATCGATCACCTCCCGGTGCACTGCGGCTCATTCAGTCTGTATATTGAACTTTATTCACTTTCGGCAAGGCATGAAACAAAAACAAACACGAGCAGACCAATATAGCTCGTGGGGTGGTTAACTTTCTACTAGATGTTACATGATTGTCCTTTTGGCCAACTTGGCCAAACTCTACTTCATTCCCCCTGTCCCCGCTTTCCTTTAAACCCCCCGTGAGCCCCATTTCACTGTTTATTCATCGACTTAAACCGTCCACCTGGCTGCTTTCCAGGTCGAGATTGATCGGAAACATATTTGTATTTACCTGCGGCGAAGTGTAGCGGGGTGGACTTGCGCCCGGCCATATCCTTTGCGTTTACATTGACCGAATCTACCAGCCTCTTCACCCGAGACACGTCCCCATTCCTGCAGGCCTCAAACAGCTCCCTGAAAGCCCCACTCGTCCCGCAGACGCTGCCTCCAGGACTGGCACTACCGGAGTCGGGAGTGGAGCCCGCACTACTGCCCCCGCCGGTGGTAGATGAGCTAGCGCTGCTCGAGCTGGAGCTGCTGCTGCTGAGCAGCGGAGCGGGGGTTTCAGCAGCGATCTCCGGATCCCCGATGCTTTCCGGCTCCCCGCCTGCCGCAGAGCCGCCGGTGTCTGTGGGTGACTCTGGAGGAGTGAGGGGACAGGGCTCGGGTCTTGGTGGGGAGGATAAGTTTTGTTGTTGTTGCTGCTGGGAAGTGCGACGAGACGTCGCCATTTTCGCACTCAAATCCCCCTCTGGCAGCGAAAACAGTCGGGGAGAACTTCCGGGAAGTGTCAGAATAAAACTTCCGCTTGCAAATTACCAAAACGGACAAATAATTATTTTGCTATCTGCATTTTATTACCATGGTAATCACAGTTTTCGCCAACAAAAATTCAGAGGAGGCCTGGTATCATCAAAACACATACAATTAAACAATTGAACATTTTAAATAGAAACGTATTGTCCTACATAATTCACAGAAGTAGATAAACAAAGCAAATCTAACTAAATGCTAAAGACAACAAAAATATAAACTAAAAATAAAACAATTTACCATAGTAATAAACATTCCTGCTATTATTGTACATGAATTATTCCTGAAGAAGAAACGTTTAACTAGTAATGGTTATATGTATATGTATATGCTACATAACCATAGTATTTACCTATTTGTGGTTATACTGTACAAATGGTATATCCTACACCAACAAATACATATTTTAGCAGGCACCAGTGCATCTAGAGCATCTTTCATTGTGTAAAATAAGATGTGATTCACACTGTGATACCGAAATGAATTTTGAAGAAATCGTCAAGCACGTAAACTGTTTGTATTTTAACAGATCAACATAACCCTGTTTACAATATCAGATCCAAAGTCGTGGCTCAAAGTTTGTCTTGAATGTATAAACAGCTGTTTATAAAAACCTTGTTACTCATTTCCTTGACCCTCATTGGGCAACTCAACCATCACTGATCCGATATTGACAAAACAAAAGAGCAAAATTCCCCCTCAGTAACCTTCCTTTTAACTGTCGCCAGATATCAGGCTAGTGAAAGTTATGACCTTCTGCGATCAAAGTTCTTTTTCTCAGCTGTTCAGAAATATTTGGTTGCCAAGCTGAAACACTAGCCCAGAATTAATGTTAGCAGTTTTTGAGCTTAGGTATCTAAGGTTGTATTTGTTTCATGCCTGTTACATAATCACAATGTTTGCGTGAGAATCACGTAACTCTTATGCCATCGACACTCCACTGATACTGTTTACAAAGTCATTTGAGTTTCTTCGAATGTTTTTGATACTAACATGTAAAATTCTGTCAAAATATCTATATCTATGGATTCAAAATAATAAAAAAAAGAAAAGAAAGTAGGGTTTTGAAAAAAAAAATTAAAAATACACAGATGACCTACTACCAGTGAGATTCCAAAGTGTGCATCCAACGGACATTTTATTGTCCCATAAGGCACTGGGACTGGATTTGTGAAGGCAGTGAAGCGACTCACGCTGTAGGTCATATAATAATGTCAGCATGAAATCGAATTATATTCACGCTATGCATATTCATACATAGAACATGCTTTTTTAAGAGTTGTGAAGTAATTCCTTAATCTTTTCCCTTAATTTCTGATAATGTTGAGTGGAAAAAATGCTCAAATCTTTTAAATACGTACATACAGGAACAAATCATGTGCTCTGGAAGTTCTACAGCTGCTCCATTTCTGTTTTGCTCTGTCAAGCACAGAGGTTCACAAATGACCCCCTGCAGTCCCTGTACAAATACTGATGTGCCTTCGTGCATGCCTGTCATATCAGCTGTCATTTAAGCGTCCAGTGCTGTAAACATGTTTGAAAATACACAACACTTCCAAATATTGTTATTCAAATCAGGGCCAGGTATATGTTTTTGTCAGAAAGAAATAAAGGGTGCGTAATTACAAATCATTACAACAACAAGTTTTTTGTAGACTTTCTGTATTTACACATTTTGGTTTTATTTATAGATGATCAAACATTAAAAAAGCAGTATGACCTCCATTTGAACTCTTTTTGTCACCTTTTTGTACAGTTGTCCTTTCTATTGATTTGGAATGAACAAGCCTGAACAGCTGTTCTCCAGTTAACCTTCTCCAGTTGGTTTAAGTTCACTATTTCACAACCCATGCCTTAAACAGCTTCTCCTTTTCCACTGACTATGACTTTTGGCCATATAATGTTACAATGTTGGGTTTCCTGTATCTGGAATTATCTATGGATTTCTGCAGCAGTAGGTTGAGGTATACCGCAGTGTCCCAATGACTCTACACTGAAACCTGATTTTACCAAATGCAAGATGTCCCTGGGTCAACATTGTGATTAACCAATCAAACTTGAAGAAACAGTTTACAGCTTTTGTGAAGTTTAGGCTTACAATCAGTATTTGGTGCTTGTACACCAGTGTTATCTATCAATAAAATATGATTTTAGGCATCACTCATGGGTAAGGGTAGGTTTAGGTGTAGACATATGGTCAAGACTATATTTTTGCATTAAAATGTTGTCGCAGGGTCAACCAAGTATGTACTTGGCAAAATCAGTGGGAAACTGAATATAATTTATTTTAGGCTTTTATTTTATTCTGCTTGGCTTTTAATTAAATATTATATATTTTGTACATTTTCTGATATTCAGACGTTTCTCTTTTTTCATCATGTGAAATAAGCACATTTGTACAGTATGGTCAATTATATAAAAATATTAAACTAAGAAATAATAATACAGTCTACTATAAAGTCAAATGTATGCAATATAATAAATATAAATGTTTAGAAGAAATATATATATATATTGCCTTATCCAAACATTTTTAGCCATAAATTGTCATGAGATAAATAGATTCCTTAAATAACAGCTACTTCTCCTTTTTCAGTTTGAAATAAAAAGTGAATAAAGTTCCACTAATTGACTGCATATCCAAAAACAAAGTGCTTTGTAATTATATAATACCGACTTGACGCTAGTGCATTAAGATAACAAATAGCAAAGAGACTGATAACTGAGCTTTTGAAATACATTATAGAGGCCTAATCTCAGCTGACTAAATGATCCACGCTGCTCATTAAGAGAAGAGAAAAGATGTATAAACAAAACATTGCTTAATAGAGGTGATGCACACAATTATGAATACTATCAAAATACTGTATTCGCCTTATTTAACTGTCTAAGTAGACATTGTGGCTCAGTATTTAATCTAATATCTATTTCCTGTTAAATAAATAGAAATTAGATTAAATACTGAGCCACAATAAGCTAGATTCTGTGTCGCTGTTGACAGTCGGTTTTGTGGTTTTCTTTCTAGCTTTTGCATGTCACTTTGATTCCATCTACATGTGATTGGCATGTTGGAAACCTGTGTTATATAGATTTATGCCACTGAAACTATGAGTTTTCCTTTGAATTCTGACTACATGTGTTTTTTTTCTAGTACGGAATTAAAAATATTTGACAATTGTCTCAGAAAAAGGCTGTCACTGGAGTACACTTTGTACCTTTTTTCAATCCACATCTAACATTCTAATTTACTACTAATTATTTTTTCTCGTAACTGTGACCTTTCTGAGTTTATATCTGGCAAGTTTTTAGTTTTTTTTTCCACAGGATTGTGAGTTTATGTCTCACAATTCTGAGTATATATTGTGCAATATTGCAATCTTATTATATTGTGCAAAAATAACAAAACATAATTATGAAAAATAAACTCAGAATTAACCCTAAGCCAAAAAAAAAGAAGCCAGAATTGTGAGATAACTGGTCACAAGAACAAAACAAAACAAGTAGACAGCAACGATGGGTATCAAACAGAAATCAGCAACAAGAGCCCCCAAGCAACAATCAGTTAGAACACTACTTTGCATTTCCAGCCTCAATGAACATACAAGAAATAACCTGAGAATAACTAATGCACCGAACAGTAAAATGACCTACACTGGCCATAGAATGTGAAAGCATGCAGAAGGTAGTGGGTTCATGTTTATGGGAGGAAAAGTTGAAGATATTTTTAACACAGTGGGGCCTCCAGACATGGCCTACTGACCCCCAGTCGTTGCAGTCACGTGACACGCCATTGATCAGCATGGGGCGCATGCATGCCCCTGTAGCTAGCAGTGATTGGTCCATACAGGTAGTTCACGTGAACAAGGGCTGATCGTCGGGAAAAGTGTAATTTTGGTGCCGGTTTCATTCAGTAGCTCATTCATGCCGTACACATATGAGCACGAGGGCAGCACTCCCGTGAGCCGAAGCTGCGTTCACTAACACAAAACACTGGGCTTGGTGGAGAGGTTTGAACCAAATCAAATGCCGTAACACAGGTATGCATGAACTTAAGCTCTCAGTTTGCTTCTCCAGGATGAATTTAAAGCGCACCCGAAGAGATACAAATTCGATTGATTCGTGTTCCAGCACGCAGGGAGCTTTAATCTAAAGGGAGGGAGGAAACTTTTATCAAACGCGGTCGTGCTCAGGGAAACTGTTAGAAACCAGGAAGAGCATGACCCAAAACAACAGATGATATTAGATTTGGCGATTTTCACATATTAAGAAGAAAAGCAATCTGGATTGGGATTAAAAAAAAGACGAGGGGTGATCTAAAACGTAGGCAGCTGTACGATATAAAGCGTGATGGTATGTTGGACCTGGGCGAAAGTTGCAACTGCAAATGAGCTCCAACAGGTGCGAAGACTTTTGATTCTAAAATGGATTACCATTGCTTAATATTTTAATGCATGGTTTTCTTTTTTTAAAACCAAAGAAAGTTTATCTCGCGCGTTACTAAACAACTAAACAGACCGGAACAATGTTTCATTGTTTCTGCCCGTATACGGATACTAGTTAGTAGTCGAGACCTAAGACTGTTTTAACGCTTTTTATGCAATTTATATCTCTCGAACGTGGGACACATTAAAGTACTTTTTGAAACCAATCACCTTTACATTATGTAAATTACTGTGAAACCATAAATAGCGCTGTTGTAAAAACATGCCCCACCAATCGATTGTAACGCAAGTACAATAGACGTTTTAAATGATGTGAAGGTTTTTATTGTGGGAGTTCACTTGCTCAAAAAAATTAGTTTAATGAAGTTAAAGAAAACAGAATCTAAAGACATACAGGGTTAAAAATGTTCACTCTTGTGGCAAATGTAGGCCTTTACTCCACAATCTATATGGGGCTAAAATAAGTTCATTTTAAAATCGTGTGACAGCCATGACTTTTCTATTATAGTTTAGTGGAGATGAAAAGTATGTGTTATGTCAACTGTGTTTTGTCCTTTAAATATTTAAACAGTCTTTTATTGTCTACTGTCACCTCAGGAGGGTGCTGCTAATGTGTAATTGTAATTCATCTGTAATTATTGTTACTCGCTTCAGCTTCTGTTACTTGATAAATAATATCCCCTTAATAATGCTCTTTGTTGTAAACACTAAGGTTCTTTTTAATAATCGTGAATTAAATTTTTTACAAATAATGAACACTAGATGGGGCTGAATGTCTTCTTGTAGTTCAGCCTGTCTGGGTCTCCATATCTTTCTCTACATCCCTTCTCCGGCCTCTAGCTGAGATAAGCTTGTTTGACTTATTTGACCCACTTACTGCAATCTTTTACATAATGCTTCATTATTTCAGTATACTCTGGTATCCTGAGATACCCTGATAGTAATTTAAAAATGTAGTCATTTTTCAGATGAATCTGGACAAATCTCAAGCTTTGTATATCTCAAATCATCTTGCACTTTTTGGACTTCAGTGTGAATTAATATTACTTCTAATTTGGAAGACCTCTTTAAAGCCAATTATACCATTTTATCACACAAATGTATCAGAATATTTCAGATTGGTCGATTCTTCTCTTTTTTGGTCCGTATAAATGTTCTAACAATGAATATCCTTCAAGATTAAACTTCTTATTCCCAAAAATCTACCATGTTACTTAAATATGAATATTGTTCTCAGCTGACACAGTGATGCATGCATTTTGGGATTGTGACGAAATCAAAATGTAGTCTTTTGTATTGTCCTCCAAGGTATACCTTCTGAGCCGTACAGTGGATCTGTGTCTTGACTGTCTCAAAGTATGTGTACTGAATTTTTCAACCAAACAATTTCTGCTATTATTACGGTCAACTGCTCCGGTACCTTCAACCAACCAATCATTTATCACTGGATAAATCAACTTCTGTCTTGTTCTGACTTGGGTTTATAATTTACTTTAATGTCTTTGCTGTTATGCATTTGTATGCATTTAAATGTCTAATAAGAACCAGCTGTACATGTTATGAAATACCTCTACCACTGTTGATTTATTGGAAAATTGTTTAATACAGATTTCTGTATTTGCAGTGTACGTGGCTGCCGTCCCAACGATCCCACCATGCCGATCGAGCTTGCCATGCCACTTTATCTGTCAAGCGACGAGTTCCTGAACCCAAGGGCATCTAAATACAGCAGACCCTTGCGGCCATGTCTGCACCGGTGTCAAAGTGCCAAACTTAGTTTCGGCTCTCCAAGGGAGCAGCCAGAGTCAAAAGGGTCCAGCGCACCCTTGATGATACCTAGCAGGGCCAAAAAACATGTATCTTTTGCTGATCACAAAGGCCTCGCCCTGACGATGGTGAAGGTCTTTTCTGAGTTCGATGACCCTATTGACATCCCAGCCAACATCGTGCCGTTTTTTGGCTCTTCTGTGACTCTTCCAGAAGGGAAGGACAAGCTAACCCTCGACTTTGACCAGCCGTCTGCAGATTACTTGAAGTTTCGTCAACGTATAGAGAATGAAAACCTCTGCCTCGAACACTGCATGCTTAAGGAAAAATCTATAGCAGGCACGGTCAAAGTCAAAAACCTTTCCTTTAAGAAGTCCGTGAAGCTTCGCATTACCTTTGATACTTGGAAAAGTCACAGAGACATAGAATGCCAGTATGTAATGGACACTTACACCGGCACAAACCGTGACACCTTTTCATTCGAAGCTTCTTTGCCTGATCAGGTGCCTCCACATGAACGCATCGAGTTTGCCATTTGCTATGAGGTCAATGGCGTAACGCTCTGGGACAACAACCAAGGACAGAATTACAGAATCGTTCAATCAGCACTAAAGAAGGGTTCAATTGACTCCGTGGGTGACCATCAGCGATATGGGGTGAGCGATTGGGACGTTCTTTTTGACCGATATGGCAGCCCTAGATGCTCACGTGGAATCTTTCCCAATTGGCCAAGCTATGCTGGATATGAAGACATTGGTCCATATTACTAAGAATCTGTTTTTGCGGCAGTTTATCCTGCTCCCATATCCATCAAACATTTTGATAAACGCCTTCTTAAAAACACATTGTTCTTTGACCAAGGACCTGTTGGACTGTGAAGCCATATAGACACCTGATATATTTATCATCAATAATATTGGATTATGTTGTTCAATAGAGAATGAGTTATGTTTTTAAAAATAGTGTTCATGGTGCTGTACGAATGTAATTATGAGGGCAAATTTGTTCGTTTTCCAATGCCTGTCAAATGCAGTAATGTTAGTTTCCTTGCAGGCTTATGTGGAAGTTGTGAGGTTGATTTGGGGTGTGTATAGATTTGCTTGGACCTTTATAAAATGATACAATGCTAATTAAGTCAAAGTAAATCTGCAGGTCAGTATATTTGCTAAACTGTAAATCATGATCATACGGTTTTGCCTGAAATGAACCTCTTTCTTGAGAGTAGCAAAGACAGAACGACCCCCCCCCCCAAAAAAAAAGTCAGTGTTTTTTCCCCCAACCAATGTGAGACCAGAGTTGTACTCAGCCTGGATATACGTGTACCAATTCTTTCATATGTTTTTGTTCTTTCCTGAACAGCTCATTTTTAATGTAAAACTCTAAAAGTATTTACATTTCTGTATTTTAATTGACTATGACTGATTTCACTGTTATTGACTGCACAACAGGATTATGATGTTAGTGATGTGTTAATCTGCAATGTGTATCATTTGTTCAAGGTAATGTAGGCACTTTAATTTGTTGTATAATTTCTTGTCACCCATTTTAAATTGCATTGAGTAAGAATACGGGTTTTTCTGAATCACTTTAAAGACATTGTTTAAAAAAAAAGATTGTACTAGGTATGTTCATCATCTGCATTTTAATGCAATGTTTTAAATGTTCATTGTCATTGATAACTTCAAATAAAGTATCGGAGCAGAAAATACTGATCTGATTTGTCCTCACTGAAAATCATTTAAAGATAATTACGTAACTAGCAATACCATTACCAAAACATTTTTGATAATTTTGCATCATGTGTTACTACTTGATGTAAAAAGTTAGCTGTGCAGATTGATTAACCTGTTACACACAAATTACACGCTTTAGTAATATATTTTCTTTCTTTTTATGTAATAACGTAAACTACATTTATGGGGCTTTTATTCTACCATTTCCGACCTTTCAATGACGACTTCCTGTGTACGTTAAAACGTCAGGGTCAACGTCTGTTACTTGATTCACGTTTTGGAAACAGCAGCTAATAAGAAGTTGAATTCTTTGCACACTGGCTGATTTTAAGTACAATGCGCGACAATGGAAACTTGAGAAACATAGACAATCTTTAGGGTTGTCAATAATTTGCCTGGCGCGGCTAAGCCTACGTAAGAGAGAGCGAGCGTGAACGCGCGAAACCAGATGTGAGCGTTTCTGAAATTAACGATAACTATATTGTCAGAACTGATGGAGTCGCAGGCGAATACCAGTCAAACTGCAAATAAGACTGAGGACGGTGAAGAGGAGGAATGCTGCGCTAATGTGAGTGAATAAAAACAAACATACCTACAAACATAAAAACAAACATACCTATCTAACGTTAGATACCGTCGGAAACATTGCAAGAGTGTTGCTCTGGCATAATAATGCATTATTTCATGTTTCAGTTATATTAAAGGTCAGATACTTATTTGGTAAATGACTTAATTAGTTATAAGACTTGATATTAGTAACCAGTGAATATTTCATGTGATTAAAATACATACTGATAAAAAAATATCACAGGAATAGACATACTAAATTAATCCACACACAATGTTTTACTTCCTCGTTTCACATTTAGACTTCCTGTGAAAAAAATGAGCAGCCTTCATCACCCAAACCAAGCGATTTCAGTGATCCGGTGTATAAAGAGATTGCAGTGGCAAATGGTACCATCAACCGAATGAACAGAGAGGAGCTGCGTGCCAAATGTGCTGAGCTGAAGCTTGATACGCGGTACTGAGAGCTTTTATTATGTTATGTTATTATGTTTTACCTGCCATTTACTCCAGATGAACTCACACAGTTTGTTTCTTTATAGGGGAGTTAAGGATGTCCTGAGGAAGCGCCTGAAAAGCTACTACAAAAAGCAAAAACTGATGCATTCAGCTGCTGCAAATAGGAACCCTGATACATATTTTGACTACATCTGTGTGGTGGATTTTGAAGCAACGTGTGAAGAGAACAACCCGCCTGACTACCTGCACGAAATCATTGAGTTTCCCATGGTGTTGATCGACACACACACCTTGGAGATTGTGAGTTGGTGAGGGAACGGTGTGGAACATGTGTGCTTGCTTCTTGCAAGGCAAACATGGTGCCGTACAGTATATTTAGTGTTAACATTGATCTGTTCATGTTTTTTTTGTGTGTATTTGATTTTTGAAAAGCCACGATGTTTGTTAAGCCCGTAAACTGATTTTAGCACTAAGATGTTACACACATGTTCGTTTGTTTCATTCGTGTTTCGTTTGTATTCCCATTCCTGTCATTACAGGTAGACTCATTTCAGGAGTATGTGAAGCCAGTGGTGAACCCACAGCTCTCTGAGTTTTGTGTAAAACTTACCGGGATCACACAGGCAAGATTTATGAATTATGAATTAAATAACATTTTAAGATGTATTCTATACAAAGGTTTGAAGATGTAATTTTTTTGAAAGATGAAAATTATTTCACAACTTATTTTCAAAATAAAATCTATTCTTTTCAACTTTAAAAGATTTCTGAAGGCTCAGTAATGCCTGCTTAAAATTGAGCTTTGCCATTATAGGAGGACTTTAGTTTTTAAAATGTGTTTAAGTAAAGTGTTATTTATATATATATATATATATATATATATTTTTTTTTTTTTTTAAATATATATATTATTTATTTATTTTCCATAAAAATAAATGCAACTTTTGGTGGTAGTTTTTTGGTAAGTTTTTAATCTGAAATTAAAGGGAAAGAAATTGCTCAAGCTTTATTTTTAATTCTCAACTTCTTATTTTCTAGAAAACGGTGGATGAGGCAGAACCATTCCATCCGGTTCTGAAGCGGGCAGTTTCTTGGCTACAGGAAAAAGAACTCGGCACAAAGTACAAATACACTTTTTTGACAGATGGGTAAGGATGAACCAGACAGTTTGAGCATGACTCTAATGAAATTCAATACGATGTACAGCTCACTATCTTGTCTGTGTAGGTCATGGGACATGGGAAAATTTCTTCATACCCAGTGTAAACTGAGTTGCATCAGATACCCACAGTTCACCAGAAAATGGATCAATATCAGAAAGTCTTATGGAAATTTTTATAAGGTTTGTATTCATGATAAGTCTTCCTTAAAAAGTCAAAGAAAGAAAATCTGAATTAAAACACGTATTTAGATGCAAGTAAAGGGTCTTGATATCTAAATTGTACGAATGCCTTAGGATGCTTTAAAGATGAGTGTCTGATATTTTAAATAAAATGTTGGCTTTTGAGTATTATATTTGAACAAATACTGATGTTTTTGTGTGTGTCCTGCTTGTTTCTCTCAGGTTCCTCGTACTCAGACAAAACTAATCTGCATGCTGGAGAATCTTGGTATGCAGTATGATGGACGTCCCCACTGTGGCCTAGATGACTCCCGCAATATTGCCAGAATTGCCATCCACATGCTGAAGGACGGCTGTCAGCTGCGGGTGAACGAGTGCTTGCATTCAGGAGAACCACGGAGCGTGCCTATCTCTGCCCCGATTGAAGGAGCCCCAGCACCTCAAACCCCCAAGAAAAGAGACTGAAAAGATCATTTAAAGCCTCTTTCACAAAAATAACAATGCTTAATCGGTCTCAATATGAATGTAAGATAAATGAGACTAACTAATGTAGGTTTTCATGAAAATGTACAGTTACTTTTCTGAAAATGTTTACACCATAGCAGATCAGTGGGGTGAGGCTGTGCTTTCACTTGTACTGAAAATTGCGCCTGATAAACTGAAACAGTAGTTTCAAGGAAAAGCTTAAACTTATGGGCAAATAATACTTGCAATACTGCAATGTATTGCCTTTAGTAATTCATGTTGCACATCCAAAAAAATGAAAAACTCAATTTGTATTATTTTGCCAATAAAACTTTTATGACGCCACTGTGCAATATTATTATTTTTTTTTAGTTAAACTCTTGTTGAGTACTTTGCACCTTCACAGTCCATGCAAAGTTTAGATATGTTTGGTTATGCAACAGGGCTTATCAACACAAAGTTCACTCTGTTTCTAGCCGCCGTATCTAATTTTCCAAGGCCATGCAATAATAGAGATAGACAATTAAGTACGATGTGTTAACACACTTTCATGATCATTCTAATGTACTGACGTTGCTGTAAAATGTTTTATTAGTGCATGTAGTTTTGCAATTTCTCTTTAATTTTTAATGTTAATATTTCTGTTGATCTGATCAGATATTAGTTTTAGGAAAAGAAATGCAGCTGAGCACCATGTCCAGTAGATGGCGTCAAATAACACTTCTAAATAATTGTACACAACACAAAACCCACCATAATAAAGTCAACAAGGAGACAGGTTTGTGCTTCCCTTATGTATTTTGTATTTCCGGATTCAGTTGTCTTCATGTGATGCTTTGGAAGAAAGCTATTTACATTTGGTGGTCTTATGGTGATAGATGGTGTTATGTATTGTTAGTAAAACTGAAACAGCAGAAATTAGATTACTTTCATATTCCATCATCTTTGCACGCGACGCTAGCAGAACGCTCTCATCAATGCCGCTGTTGATACGCGACGTGTTCTTCCTCAGCACCCAGCTGACCAATCAAGGCTTTTGTTTACGCGAGCGTTGCGTCGCTGGCCCGTAGAGAAGGTGGGGCTTTGACGCGGTGCTGCTCCTGTGAGCCTTCACTGTTGGCTGCATGCGCAGAGAATAGGCGGAGACACACGAGGAAAGACTACAGCAGCTACCACTGCCCTTCTTTCATTCTAACACACTGGATATGTCTTAGATTTTTTCTCTCTCATGTGGTATCGAAGGACGCGCTGGCGGAGTCGCCAGCCTCTCGCGCTGGGCTAATGTGACTTTTGACGCGCTCGTGTGGTTTTTATCTTGCGGTCGATGGCGCAGATAAAGAGGATGCGTGAAAGAACGCAGCCCAGCCCTGTTTTCCTGAATGCGATTGAACGGAACAGCATATTTTCGGATGAAGATGAAATCGGGATTGTTCTACATGTTGATTTCATCTGGATTGCTGCGCGGAGAAACCGAATCGATAACGCAAGTGAAAGAGGCACTATGCTGCCTAAGTGATTGATCACTGTGCTCAATGAGAACACGGAGGAGAACGGCTTCGATACGATGGCTGAGGAGAATAACCTGAAGACAGCTAAATTATGGAGGGATGCTGCTTTGCGCTCCAGGAAGCTGAGGAGCAATCTGAGACAGTTGACTCTCAGCACCAAAAACTGCCAGAAAATCACATTACCCGAGGACATAAAGGAGATCGAGGTTCTCAATCTGGGCAACAACTCCCTTCAAGAGCTTCCAGAGGGACTGGGCTCTACCCTGACTAGGCTTCGCATCCTCATCCTCCGCAGAAACAAGTTTGCAACAGTTCCCACAGCAGTATTTCAACTTAGTCAGCTGGTTGAATTAGACATCAGTCACAATTGCTTGAATCACTTCTCAGAAGACATTGATCTGCTTAAGGGGCTTAAAAAGTTGTGCATCAGTCATAACAAAATTCAGTACCTGCCATCTCAGATTGGGACTTTGCAAAGTCTGGAGGAGCTTGACATTAGCTTCAATGAGCTGCGTGATTTCCCCAGGTCTTTTTCACAGCTCAGGAAGCTCAGAACACTCGATGTGGATCATAACAAGCTACAGCGTTTCCCTTCTGAAATACTTGCCCTTTCTGATCTGGAGGAGCTTGACTGCTCTGGGAATAAACTTGAAGGTCTTCCGGGGAACATCATGATGCTCCAGTCTATTAAAATCTTATGGCTCAGCAGCACTCAGCTCTCATTTTTGCCTGAAACATTTTGTGAGCTGCAGAACTTGGAGAGCCTGATGCTTGATAATAATTTCCTCGCAAGCCTGCCACAAACATTTGGGAAACTGCAGAAATTAAAAATGCTCAATCTCTCCTCAAACTCCTTTGAACATTTTCCTCAGGTTATCATCAAACTCTCCAGTTTGGAGGAGTTGTATTTAAGCCGGAATAAACTGACGTTCCTCCCTGAGGAGGTAGGACAGCTGTGCAATCTTGCTAATTTGTGGTTGGACAATAATAGCGTAACGTTTCTCCCGGACTCTGTTGTAGAGCTAGGGAAGCTGGAGGAGCTGGTTTTGCAGGGTAATCAAATCGCCATCCTCCCAGACAATTTCGGAAAACTTGCCAAAGTCAACATCTGGAAGGTGAAGGATAATCCTCTCATTCAGCCTCCGTATGAAGTGTGCATGAAGGGGATCCCCTACATAGCTGCCTATCAGAAGGAGCTTGCACATTCCCAACCTGCTGTAAAACCCAGGCTTAAACTGGTTTTGATGGGCCAGAGAAACGCTGGGAAAACCACTCTCAGGCAATGCATTGTCAACAAACCGTCAGATGCCAAGATGGCCATTGGATGTAGGGGTATTGATGTGACGAACTGGGTAGCGGATGCAGATCGGAGTCTTACATTCATTGTATATGATTTATCTGGTAAGCAGAACTATGATCTTATCAAACCCTTTTTCCTGTCTCCTGGAGCACTTTATGTTTTGGTGGTGAATCTGAAATTATATACATCAAAGAGCTTTTACTCCCATGTTGGCGGTTTCCTCCACCTGCTCAGTGCCAAGGTGCCACATGCAGTTGTGTGCATTGTAGGCACCCACAGTGACTTATGCGAAGAGGTTGAGATAGAAGAAAAGTGCCTGGACATTCACAGACAGATTTCACTCCAGGAAAAAACGGACACTGAATGCCTACAAGTGCTTGTCCTGCAGGTTGACGAAGCCCTTGAGCAAGGTTACGACGTTCGGACTTCTACCCCACATGTTCTGTTTTATGGGGTCACGGATAAAAACCTGCGGCGTAAAAAGTCTCAGTTGCAATATATGCTCAACAATCGACTACAAATCCTGTCTCCGGTGATTTGCGTCAGTTGCGTGGTGGCTCAAAGAAACATCCAGCATTTGAAAGAGAAGCTCATGTCTGTCGCCGATCACAGGGAGATTTTCCCCAATCTTCACAGAGTCCTGCCGAAGTCATGGCAGATGCTTGAGGAACTGCATTTTAAGCCACAGGATTTGTGGCTTTCCTGGTGGGATTCGGCTCGGTTGGGCCTTCAGGCTGGGCTTACGGAGGACCGCCTGCAAAGCGCTCTCTCGTACCTACACGAGAGCGGTAAACTTTTGTACTTTGAAGACAGCATGATGTTGAAGGAATACGTCTTCCACAATCTACCCCGGTTTATCGCCATCTTGAATGTGTTTTTTCAGAGAGACCTCGCTGCAATGCTTGAGAAATTACAGGCTGAAGGAGACGATGGAGATAGCACCATGTCTACGCAGATGCACGGTCACGTGGAGGGGTTTCTGTTGCACGGCTTGCTGCCGTCAAATGTGATTCGATTGTTGCTTAAGCCCCTGGTCCAGACACAGCAGGACTTGCATCTGATCATGGAACTGCTGGAAAAGATGGGCGTCTGCTACTGTGTCAACAAACCTCGCAGCAAACCACTTAATGGAGCCACCGTCTGGTACAAGTTTCCCAGTCAGGTCAACAATGAGGAGCCCCATCCTGAGGCCTCGGCCAGTGGGGGCTCGTCGATCCCTGGTCAGTTCTTCTCGGTTGAGCAGTTGCAGATTGAATACAGGTTTCCTTTCTTCACCCCTCTTGGTTTTTTTGCACGGTATAGCGTGCAAATCAACAGCCACGTGGTGCAACGATCCGATGGAAAGCATCATATCTTTGCCTATCGGGGTAAAGTGCCTGTGACGGTCAGTTACCGGCCCTCACGGAGCAGATTGCAGCCTGAGACCCTCTCCATTTCCAGCCATGCATCCTTGCCAAATATCTGGACAGCTTGGCAAGCCATCATTCCCTTAGTGGAGGAGTTAAATGTTCTTCTGCAGGAATGGCCTAGCCTTCACTACTCTGTGCATATCATGTGTTCCAAGTGCCTGAAGAGAGGGTCCCCCAATCCACATTCCTTTCCAGGTTAGTGTTTTGACCCTTTCCAGGTCTCTTTCCGCAGTTTATGTACAATTCTTTATTGCCGCCACATACCTGCATTAATGCTGAAGAGTAGTTCACTCAAAAATATAAATTCCAGATAGTTCCAGACATGTATGAATAAGTATCTTCTGCAAAACACAAAAGAGAGATTTTTTTAAGTTGCATTGGCCAATACAATTAAAGTTGTAAGAGCCCAATCAACTTTGGACCCCATTAACTTTTATTGAATGGAGCAAAAAAAAAATCAAAAATAATTTTTTTGCCACAGAAAAAAGAATTACATACAGCTTTGGAATAACATGAGGGTGAGCAAATGAATAGAATTGTTTTTTTAGAACTATTTCTTTAACATAATTCAGAATGGTGTGTTATGATGGAAAACAAGCTGTTAACCAGAAAAGTTGATTCAGTTACAGTTTATGACTAGAGACTTGTTTTAGTTTAACACTGGTATGCAGTCATAAATCTATCAGGCATGTATTTCGGAGCAAATAAAGAGTAGCATTAATTCTGCAGTATTGAGTAAGGTAATCTTTGGAGCTGTCACTATGGAGGCGTATGTCTAGGTTTATTGCCAAGTAAACACTGATACAATAAGGGGTGAATCAGTGTGAAATGAAGTCATTTTGGGATGGATCTAGGCTAAACAAAGAATGAGCATGGCTGGCCATAACAAGAGAGAGTGGGGGTGGTCTCACTGGGTTTGAAGCCACACCTAGAAACACAAATTAGCTTGAGCTGTCTGCTGTGCTGCAGACAGCTTGCACATCCACAGCAGTGGAGAGGGTCACCATGGTAACATCATATGCCTTTCTTCATGGGATGCAGATTATGTGCAGAAGCCACTGGCATATATAGTAACCTAGGTTAGAAAATAAAAACAGTGCTTTTCATAAATGTATAAATATTCTGTGGTGTTTTCTGACGTGAAATTATAAAATGTTGGTGTGAATACTTTCTGGAAAACTACATAGTTATTCTTAGCTTTTAGGAGCTCACAGAGTAATATTTATGTATGCTGTAGTTTGTTGTGTTTATATTCACTGTTGAAATAGGAGATAAGGTGGTGCTGGCTTATGTTAGAGATATGCCTCATTGATCACACCATGCCCATTTATGCCAAATATCAGTCAAAGACAGCCAATGAAATGAGGCCCGATTTCATATTGCATTCTAATTGTTTCAAACCTTCTGGAAACTGAACGTTTTATTATGATACAAAGTACAATGACTCCATAAAATATCTAGTAACGTAAAGTGTCTCAATGCCATTGCATTAAATAAAAGGTCTTACCAATGAAAACCAGTTTTTTAAAAATGAATTTAAACATTTTTGAAACTATTTCTGCTTACCTTTAATTTGACCTTTTTAATTTTGAAGATTGTATCTAATATTTGAACATTTGAAACCTATCAAATGCATTTTTGTGAAATATTTACCAATAAATGCAACTTGTTTTTTATTATATAATGCAATGACAATCACATGTTTAGCCTAAATGTCCAAATATATTTTTGGCCCATTATATTATTTTGTAAAATGGTCAGTGCATGTCATTTGTGCATTTACATTATGCATATTATCAAAGGACCCAAGTAATGTTGCTAATAGTGCTATCAATCAATGACAATTTTTTTTTCTGAAATGAATTCCAATTCATCACGATTAAG
The DNA here is from genome assembly GCA_034779775.1 of Enteromius afrohamiltoni. Taxonomy (NCBI): domain Eukaryota; kingdom Metazoa; phylum Chordata; class Actinopteri; order Cypriniformes; family Cyprinidae; genus Enteromius; species Enteromius afrohamiltoni. The sequence continues at coordinate 7,968,152 of JAUYWG010000059.1, read as the reverse complement.
AACTGCTGCTGCTGCTGATTGTGATGCAGATTTGACGCTGGAAAATGCATCAACTGCAATATGGCAATTTTGACAGCTCTAGATGTGCAAAAAATATAGTGTTATTCTTGGTCTTTCGAGGTCTTTCTTCTGCAACAATAATATTTCACCTGGAAATCCTATAAAATAGAGGCTTGCTCATTAGCTTTTACAGCAATGTTTTCATCTCAATAATTATTTTTGTGCAATGTTTAAATAGCTGGGCAGGATGTCCGCTAAGGCTTGACAGCTTGTTTCCTGAAGTCACATGAGGAGACAGGTTCAGTTGGGGCAATTCCTGACTCACAATAGTTCTGAACAGGAGCTCACAAGATGTAAGGATCTGTGTGCCATGCTAAAGACCTGTTTGGCCTGCTTTTAATGAGTGCATTAGCTTTTAAGTACCCATTGTTATTGAAGACTAGATTAGTTGAGCTCATTAATGTTAATAGATATCGACTGCAAGCTGTATTTGTGGTAGGGATTCCAATCTATTTCTTTGTTTTACCATATACAGGTCTCTAGAGCTAAGTAAAAACAGAACAACAAGTTTAGCAGCAAGGTTTTTTGATCCTACCAAATTTAGGCATGATATTTCTGGCTCGCTCTCATGTTGATTTAGTGTTGAAGCTCCGCTCTCCAAAAGACTAAACACAGTGTGATGGTCACAAGCAGTTCTCTTTTACTTTGGAGTTGGGAGACCCATAACCACTTTCTTTTTGGGTGTAACCCAATGTCCGATATCAGATCAGAGTGTTTTAAACCAATCAAGTTTTATATGCTTTCTAAACACTAAATTTTGCCAGTTTTTAAGAAAGTCCAACATTTTATGGGTCTTTAATGTGTAGTGACAGATCACTGTAGATGAGTCTTAGTTCAAGGAGCATGTGAAGCATGTGAATGAATATTTGCTATTTAAAGCATGCAATAAACATGAATGAACATCAGAAGGTTTTTTATTTAAATTCAACGAAATACGTCAGTATAAACAATTGTTACGTCAACCAGAGTTAATCTACTCTCCTGTCTGATTTGTTTTGTTTCTGCATTATGACCTGTTAGCTCGCCTGTCAATCAAGTGTCAGATCATTTCATTGAATTGTCTCTTCATCCCTACCTTTAATGCAATTCTGCATTTTGTTTATACCTCCATTCAACTGAAGTGCAGGACCTTGACTGGAATTTAAAAGGCTGTCTAACTAATGTCTAAAAGCTAGTTTGGGTGTTCATAATATGTCACTTCAAAACCATTCACCTCAAAGCCATTGTTTTACAGCTGACTGGAAGGAAAAGCTAATGGACGTCTTTTGCAGGTGATGTGAGTTTGTTGATTTAAACATACCTCACTGACTCCTTATTTAGTGAAGGAAAGCGTTTGCATTTGGATGTGCGTGTGCATCTTTTTTTAATGTGATAAATGATCACCAAGCCTCTATTAATACAAGCAGGTTCTTCAAATAGCAGATTTGTCCTTCGCAACCTTTTTGAGTGCAAAGAAAAGAAGTTGAGGAAATTTTGTTTTGACAGTTGGAAGTTGGCTTGCTGCATCTCTTTGGCATCTTCAGACAGAGTTTGAAAATGAGGAAAAAGCTGGCGTAACCTGTTTGTCAGTGAAGTCAAATAAAGATGGCATCAGGTACAGTAGCTTGTCTGACCCATTTAGGAACGGAGCCAACTGATGTTTAGTCTTTGGCTTTTGCGCTAGGTGTTAGAAATAAGAGCCCTATGGTTGTTCTGAGCTAAATTCAGTCACTGCTCATTAAGCCCCTGCACTGTCAGCACACTGTACTGAAGTCACAAAAGTGGCCTGTATCAAGTGCTGTAGACTTGTATATATGACTGTACATATGTTGTTGTTTTTGTTGGTGGAGTGTGTCACTGTGGTGCCAGAAAGTATCTATCCTGTCAGCGGTTGGGGGCGGCAAGTCTTTTAGGCAGCTTTTCTTAGCATAACCCTGCCCATCACCTTATAAGTGACCTCGGCTTGATGGGAACCTTGCTGGTATTTTGAGATATTTTGGACGCCACGTTCAGGGCTGGTGACAGACTAATGATGGCATTTCTGTACAACACAGTTTAAATAGAAGGTTTTTCAATATTGCAATGTCAGAGTTTGAGTTAACTCTCCCAGATTGGGTGTAGTTGATGTTTCTAGGGATGTATGGATATTAAAATTCTACTTAATAATACAAAGATGACTGATAAATGGCTTATGGAAGGTTACTATTTTACTAGTTATACATGCTATTTTAATAGAATAACATTTATAACTTATTTAAATAATTTACAAATAAAATATTAATATTAATAAAACCTTTTAAATAGAAATTTAGAGTTTATATAGTTCTGTTGTAAATAAGAAATACATTTATATAAATCTCATTTTAAGATTTGCTTAAGGTTATATTTTACAGTCTGATTTTTTTGTGTGTGACTAATGTGACTAATATTTTAAATATTTAAAAAATGTTGAATAAATAAATAAAAAAGCAGTACAACTTAATTCTTAAATTCTACAAGTGATTTTAGGTCACACAATATAGTATTAAAATAGTATTAAAATAAATAATCAATTTAAAGTTTTTTTGAAAATAGAAGATTAATTTAAGATTAGCTAGTAATTAAGCTGTTATTAATTAGTTTGATTTGTCTTTTAAAATATAACTTCAACCTATATTCTGTAAATAAAAACTAAATTTAGAGATCCATTTTTCATTAATTGGCCATGGCCATACTCTATTTACATTTTCTATAGGGTTGGGGTTTTCCCTCTTTACATTATCTCTCTTCATGACATAGTCTGCTGAAATGCTTTCCCTGTCTGTCTGAGCACTCAGGGTCAGTCTGATTCCTCTCAGAGATGCCCTCCTGTAATCTCCTTAATGGATCTGACAGGATTACCCCATGAGTGAAAGGGAACCTTAAGATCTGGCAATTAACTCAAGGCAGAGTTGGTTAAGTAATCGCATGCTAAACAGTTACAGAGTCATGAGTAAGTTCATACGGCATCGTATCGTAACGAAAACCGCCTGTTTTTTACGAAACTGTCCTCAGGAGCTGTTCCCAGATGACTTATGAAAGTGTTTTACCTCACCGGTGTAACGTGTCAGAACTTGTACCAAGATAAAACATTATGTCTCAGATCAAAAAGGAATAATGTATGTCATAAAAGGCTCAAGATAAGACAGAATTTATGAGATGGATGTGTAATGATCCAGACGTCGTGGTTGGAGCGTATGTGGCGTAGTCAGCCAGGGTCAACAGGAGGTTTGGGTGTTTGCAAGTATGTTTCCGATATGCAAAAACCTGCTTCCCTCTATTCTTGCACTGGACCTCTGGAAATTCTGCCTGTGAAAACATTCCGGCGTCGGAATTCTGGGAAAGTATGCTGATTTTGAGATTCAGTAATGGTCAGCTGCCGGGTCTTTCTTAGGGCTTCCTTGATTTGTATCTGCTCGCACGATGACTTTGGCCGAATCACAAAGGCAGTTTTATCTCTTTCCATTGAGACAGACTCAGACAGTTTTAAACAGACTGTCTGAAAAAGTATTACATTTTAAGCACGTTTAGATGACGATTTGGCAACTATTCATTCTTCTATATTCTCGTTTGTTTGATTCCTTGTATTTAGGTCACAGCTCACAGGCGGGAAAGATGGCTATCGTGTCTAAAAGTGGAAAAGGAAACCTGGGGGTGGTTTTGCAATAATGGATTGGCTCAAATATCAGTCTCACGTGAGAGTGAAAGTGATGCGTCTCTTCTTATTACACGTTTTGTGTGATTCTGTGCAGCTAATGATTTTAAACGCCTGTGTTTCATGGCAGTATCGCTGTAATTTAGTTGAAAATGGATCTCAGACTGCAGTTCTGACTCAGGAAGAGTCTGTGAGCTGTGTGCTTGACCTCTTGCCTGCCCCAGTCTGTATGATTTCATGTTTGTTTTGCGAGTCTCAGCCTGAAACCCTGTATTCCCCAGCACCGGATTAATCTGATGCTGTCAATCCTGTTATGTCACTATGTTCCCTCGAGGTCTACATTGTAAGCCTACAGAATTATCCATGTGACCTGTGCAGGGCTGGGTGAGTAGAAGGGTTTGTAGTACATTTGTCTACTCTTTTAAATGTTGTCATCACATGAGTTGAATCAGCAGATTCGTCAGACATCAGAGGTTGAGTTGATAGAAATGAAATCCTCACTGTGCTGATATTTCAGGACACTTTAGTGCTCGGAGTATTAAGGAATTTTGGTGCTTTTGCTTGATGTATTTAGGTTTTATGTGCATTCTAAATCTTGAATAATTTAATTGTGAATGATTGTTCCTTTATTGAAACTTCAGATCCATGACATAGTTCTGTGTGCATCTAATAAACCAAGTAAGGCACCATCATTGCTGTTAGATATGACTACATCAAGTACATTAGAGAACATTTTGTAACCATGTTTGTTAGCAACAGATAATTTTTATATTTTTTTATTTGTATTTATCAGTATTAGGGGTGGCACGGTTCACAAAACCCACGGTTGTAGGGTCACGGTTTTCGGTTTTGTACGGTTCTTGTTATTTTTTCTTTTATTCTTTAACACTCCAGAAATGTACTTCAGCATATGATATATAGCTTAATTATCCACAATTTAGGATACAGTATTAAAAAGTTCTATCATGTAATCATTCATAATCTGAATTGGATGCGTGTTGCACAATACTTGCACACAGTGGCAGTTCTATCTATTGTTTTATTTCAGCTGTCATCATAGGTAATAGAGCGGATCGGGGCGCACTTTTCTGTCCGAGCCCAGGCCGCATCCGACAGAGCTGTAACCAAATTTTTTTTCATACTAATGACACATGCACTTTTTTTGTGTGGAAAGCCCGCTTTTATTATGCAACTGTAGGAAGGCGTTCGGAAACGTCAGCGGATGAGAGCATCAGCGCACACGGGACGCACATGGCGCCGTTATAACACAGACGCACATTCACGCTGATGTGATCGAGCCCGAGCATCCTTTCTAAATATCTGTCCGAACTCTACTCTAATAGGTAACATGAAATCTAAAATGTTCCCACACACCAGATTTCTATGACGCTGGTGCATCCTCTAACTCCGGGCAGCCTTCCTTTTCTCCCCCACTTGCCATTTCTACACGTACAGTATTGTGACCTGCAGCACTCACTCCACACCGTAAACACCTCAATTCTTTCACGCGAAAGGGAAACACACTGACGTCACATATGGGGTACGAGGCTACATTGCGCATATCATGAACCGTCGAACCGAGACAAGCCTACCAAACGTTTTTTTTTTTTTCATGAACCGTGCCACCCCTAATCAGTATTTAATTGTGCATTTTAGCTTTTTGCATTCTGATTACTGTTGTCAGTGTCTATACATAATAAGTTAATGTGTAAAACACTAATAATGGCCATTTTGGCCATTTGTTCACCATAACATATAAAAACATTAATCAGCCATCAACCATCATTTTTTATATTGGCGCCTTACCAATTATCATGCTTGCTGCACATGTACTAGTAAAATCGAAATATTTACCAATGTAGCATGTTAATTTTCTTTGAAATACCTTGAAAATACCATGGTATATGAGTATGGTTATCATAAAGTACCATGAAATGTGTCAAAGTACGAAATATATCAAAGTGTTATCATCTCTTTTGATTAAAATGAACGATGACATTTCTTATGTTTACAGATAAGTGCACAACCTTCTGACCCAGATCTCTTTTATTTTATCCCTGATATTTTTGGTCACATTTTCACGAAACGCCAGTTCGCACCAACAACGATAGCATCAAAGATGACAATATAGTTCTAAAAATCGTTCTCAACATTAAAGAATAGTCCACACCACAGCTATAAAAGGACTTCGGTTTTCCAGCTGATGAATGATACAGTCATTGACAGCCAATCAGAATCCATCCTGCTGTAAGGAGCTAGAGAATTTAAAGCAGCAGACGAGCATGCGCTTAGAATAAACAGACAATATCGTTCGCCGATATCATTATCTTTATAGTTATCGTTCTTGGTGTGAAGGGGGTTCATGCAAGGCATTGTGACAGTGCTGAAAGCCTAGACCAGATTAAAATGTTGAAATCAGTGTTCACACTGTGTAAGCAGGATTAGACAGCGGCTATCACCCGCGTCTTGTTTCCATCTCAGTTTCTGTGCTCTACGTGCTAGTCAGATATTTACATGTTTCTTTTAGCCTTGGCTTATTTTAGCTCTGATCTTATCTTTGCCTGCAGGCCTCATCAGATTCTGCTCTGCGATATGTCTTCTGAGTGTGTACTAGTCAGAAAACACAGCGTTGGTTGTGACTCCAGTCTTATTGATTTGTGCAATTGCGCGTAGTTTAGTTTCTCACACGTGGTATTAATGTAGCACGCTTCATTTGCTGATTGCATAACGGCTGTACTGCCAGCTGCAGCGTGTTGTAAGCGGACAGATCTGTCCGTTCGGATGAAGTCCTCCAGTCGCGACCTTTAGCAGGAAAAGCAGCATGAACTTCCTCTAAAGGGAGAGATGCTGCTATTCCTGGAAGCCAGCGTTCGAGGCTGTTCTGTGGTCGAGAAAGATCTTGCGCGACATGAGAATTCGGTTAGAGAAAGCGTAACGTTCTCATACTTGTAGGATGCAGGAACGCAGGGTGCAAACGAAGGGAATGTTTACGCCTGCATGGGAATAATTGATGCAGGGTTTGTAAACATGTCTAATCGTTTTGCATTGCTGAGAGCTGGGTTAGATTTATGAGCACAGCAGGATTGCTGATCGGCTTCACGTTTGTATTTGAATGTGTTAAGCATACATGATTACGAATGCAAATTGAAATTTGCCTTAAAAAAAATTATAATAATATACACCAGCCTTTTATTTGGCGGAGGCTCTGTCTTTAAGAATGGTGACATATTCTTTTTTCTTTTTTGAGTGTTTGTTGAAGTCTGTGGAAAAGAAGGGTGTTTTAAAATGTATTTATCAGTCCTTTTCTAAGCAACTTTTTAATAAATTAATTACAACAAAAATGCAGGTTTAGCGATGTGTTTAAAAAAACAAAAGGAAACGAATACTTAGTTGAGTCATCTATTAAGTTTATTAAGTGCTGTTACTTTGCAGTTTTTGTTCATAAAAGATTCCTGTAAACATGTTTCCACATTAATTCTAAGCAACCTTTTCTACATTTACGTTAATAAGAAATATTCCTTGAGCGCCGAATGTGCATATTTGAGTCATTTCTGAAAAAATTCGAAAGGGTCATGTGACAGACTGGAGTAATGGCTGCTGAATCTTTGCTATCATAGGAATAAATTACATGTTAAAGATATTTGAAAGTAGAAAACACTTAAACAGCAGTGTGAAAATAACATGCATTACTTAAAAAACAAAGCAAAACTAATTATTAGACCGTGGTATAATAGCATATTTATTAGTATAAATGTAAAAAAGGAAATATGTTATAATATAATATTATTCTATAATAATACTTCAGTGTCCTGCTCCTTCCTGCTGCTGCTGAAAGCTTTGGTTCTCTCTTTGGGGGCTTCCTGCATTTCAGAAAATCAATACAAATTCGACTAAGTGTGATTGGCATAATGTTTCGGCCTAAGCTAGCACATACTGATGGCGGTTTGGTGGATGGCCGTAATGCGTGTGGGGCCGGCAGTGATCTCATTACGGACCAGATGTGAGCATCTGTCTCAGATGGCAGATCAAGCTTACAGCAGCCTTTTATTAACAAGATACAGATAGACAGCGATGCTAGCTAAGAGGAGTTTTTTTCTCAGCTTCTACACAATTGATGATAACGTTCTTCAGCTGTCTTAAATACAAAGCACTTCTCCTATAGCTCTTTGCAGCTTTGAAAAGCATCTTTAAAACACTGCGGCACACTGCTTGACCTTTAACCAGGCCTCTTTTGCCATGTGCTGCTGATATAATTAGGTGTTTGCCCTCTTCCATTGCCTATGTTTAATTCAAATCCACTCATAGCGCTGAGTTATAAATGGTTAAATAACTAGTTCAGCAGGTGCTACTGGCAAAGCATCTTGTTTGAGAACCCAGACTGTAAAAAAAATAATGGTAAAAAAACGGTCAAATGACTGGCAGCTACGGCTGCCAAACAAAAAAACGTAAAATAAATGAAAAATATCTTAATTAGAATAAAGTGCAAAAACGATCATTTTACAGATTTTTTCATTAAACGTTTTTTTAAAAAAAACAACAGTTATTTTACAGGTTTTTCCTTGTTTAAATTAAGATATTTTACCTTAATTTTACGGTTTTTGTTTGGCAGCCGTAGCTGCCCGTCATTTGACTGGTTTTTTTACAATTATTTTTTTACAGTGCACCGTCCTAGATTTACTTCATGGAATTTAATCATATTTCTGTTTTATTTTGTTTAGTGAATGAAAATTATTCTCAGTAGTTTTAGGAGGTATAAAAAAATATATATATATATATATATATATAATTTAAAAAACGTAATAATGT
>JAUYWG010000059.1:7948544-7959521 GCA_034779775.1 Enteromius afrohamiltoni | reverse complement strand
CATACCGAAGTGTGTGACGCTCGCGATGTTTTCAGCATCTGACAACCGGAACATATTCACTTAATGAGCATTTTGCGGTTTCTTTTAAGTAGAGCTAAAGTCACATGATATACAAACAGAACAGATTATTTTAAATGGTTACCAAAAAATATTTACCAGAATTTTAAAAAATGTAAAAGTATAGTATTTCTGAGAAAAAAACCCCATATATATATATATATACACACACATAAAAACACACACACACACACATATATATATATATATATATATATATTAATTAATTAATTATAGATGTTTTTAATAATGAATTTTAATGAAACTGGAAAATTAATGGATTAATTAATTATTTTGTAAACATAAAACTGAATTTGAGAAAAAAATAAACACACAGGTTAAAATGTTATTTTTGTTCAACTTTGAATAAATTCCTGTTTAATTACACAATTAAAACAGTGTCTAGACAAATTAAAATGGAAAAACTGAGAAAAAAAAAGGAAAATTTGGAAAATAACAAAACTTAATTTGTCAAAAAATAAAGCTGATTTCAAAGGACCCTAGTTTTACACATCACTCAGATGGTCACGTCTTATTTAAGTGGGCGGTGAGACTACAAGCTGCAAGCTTCCCAACGCTGAGCACTTCCAATCTAGATGATGTTGTAAATTAGAGTGGAAACAATGTAGTTCTGTTTCATCATTTGTGTCTGGCTTATTCCAGATCTGCCTTGATCTTTGATTACAATATTGTTTGACATTGTGTTACCTTAATGGACGTCTCTGTGTGGGGTTCACAAATAACAAAGGGAGAATAAAGAGTGCAATGAAGTGTTTAGAAACATTTGGAAAGGGATAAAAAGACACTGGAATCAGATTTGTGTTCGGTGAAAAGGACAGACTGTGCTCAAAAATGTTTACGAATCTTGCTCCAGTCTGAGTATGACCATTTGTGTGTTATAATCAGATATTGATAGTGTTACTGAGAGACAGTGATATGGATTTGTCATGATTCCTTCCTGTGATTTCCCCCTCATTGTCTGCTATGAATGAATTTTGATGGGGCTGATTTTGAGTCATTTTTTCATTTCCAGTCATGATTCGTCTCCCATGTCAGTCCTTCCGTACATCTAATGACTGTTGTTATGCTTCTGTCTCAGTATGTGTTTAAGACCCATGAAAATGACTAACACATTTTGTTTTCTGGTTTTGTAGATGAATATAACACAGATTCACTTAAAGTGGTCCAACCCGTTTAGTTAATGATTATGTTCATTTTGCTATGTTTCCTGTTTCAGCTGTTGACGTTAATGCATCACTGTTGTTCTTAGAGATATTTATTTGATTTTGATTCCAGGGCTATGCAGTGACAGATTTCTAAAAACACTGAGCGTGTTTAAATGGGTTTGTTTTTTAACCTCGGCCGTTTGGCTTTTTCAGTGGAGCAGACAGATGCATGGAAATCTCATCAGGGCACTGACTGAGACATTTGAATCCAGACGGCTGTAAAGCTCTGACCACGTGCCGATAAATGCATGCACATGTGATGCATTTGTTTACATCAGTTATAAATATATATGTATATTTATAATAATATTATAAAAAAAAAAAAAGTTTTCTGTGGATTTATTATTTTATATATATTTAATTAAATATTAAATATATAATATTATTATTATTATTAAATATATATTATTTATTATTTATCGACATCAAATCATTTGACGGCACTGATATATATTTATGTTACGAATTAAATTTATCCGTTTTAATTTATTATGATTTTTTGTTTTATTGTCTTATTATTTTTCCTGGCCACATGGCCTTGATCACATCTGCAGAAAAGCAGTTTCAGAAAAAGTTTTGATGAAATGTGTTTTTGTGCACTGATAATTTAGCAATTCCTTTATTAAAAGCCAAGTCTATTTCTGTGTCAGCATAAGCTGTTTGTATACTTGTGTGTGTGTGTGTGTGTGTGTGTGTGGAGATGACCCTGATTCACTCCCTGTCGGGCTTTGTGCTTTATCACTCAAAGCGATAATCCTCCGTCCGAGTCGCCGGCCTTGAGTGGCTGCTCACATCTCATCCTGCTGTTCACCCTACAGTCTTGCTTGATCACTGTTTACCATCCGCCACACTGAGCTAGAGGTCAAACTGTTGGAAATGACTGATGCGTACCACCATATGTGGTGCAGAAAGACGGTTGCAGCAAATAGTCAGTTTTCCTTGGTCTTGATACGTGGTGAGCATTTTTGGGCACCAAACATAGGTTCTAAAAATCACACATTCGTGGTTTTCTTTTGTTGTGAATGATTCAATAAATCAAGCTAAACCTCTGTTTGACAAGCGCTATGTCAGCTACAAGCTGTTAATTCCGGAGGCAGTTAGTTTTGGCAGTACCTTTGTGAATCTACATCCTCTGGACACTCGAGAAAAAGATGAAGCATTCCAGGATGTCTTTGACCCAGATTTCAGACACAAAAGGGCTGCAGAGCGAGTCTCAGCATGAATGCGTTAAAGATAAAACAGCTTTGGAAAATATCTGGAATGCGACAGTAGGGCTAGACAAATGCTTGTCTTTTGTAAGTGTGTTTTGTGGTTGGAATGTGTCTAATTCAAGATGTTACCGACATATAGCTCATTGCTGATAGATAGATAGATAGATATAGATATAGACAGAGATCATTTTGTCCTTTATTTATATTTAGACAGATTACCACCATTTAATGGTCATTTAAAGCCAATCTTTATAAATACAATTTATAAATGCAGTCTAGCAAATCTAAAAATGAATGGCCATTTTTCATACTGTTTACTGATGTTGTCAAGCACACACTTCCTTGTATATTTATTAGTACTTTAGTGTAATTTATTTAGGCAAAGTATTATAGATTATTGACCATTTATTGGTTATATGCCAAAACAGCATGGCCCAGTATGGCCAGGGTCAATTCAATTAGGACATTTAAGTAATGTTTATTAACATGCCTTAGAAAAAAGCATTACTGATGTGCATCTTAAGACAAAACAAAGGCACTGTGACATGTTTTAGGATCAGTCAGTGCAAGTTTTTATCAGCAGCTCAGGACTAGCCTTAAACCTTATCTGTGAAACCAGGGGGGAAAACAATGATCAGTTTATAGGTATCGACTAAAATTGTCATCTTTTTTTAATGTGCAAAAGAGGTTTTAAAATCGGTCATGAAATGAGAGACTGGCATGTCCGACTCCAATATTTGCATATTTCCTTTTGCCGATGTACTCCATATTGTTTTAATAATTGCGAGTTAGTGATTGAGTATGGTGGACTGTTAGCACGGGACACAAAAGATGAAGATTGTGCCATTGGAATGCAAGATCTTGAGTATGAGCATTGGACTGTAGGAGTGAAGTCAAAGCCAGACATGCCATGTAGCAACAGTGGGCTTTGTTATGGAGATGTGCCTCATTGTTTCATTCTCTTTGCTGCTTCCTGTCCCAGCGAGGACAGGATGTTTAAACTGTAGTGTGCCCTTGTGGAAGTGTGTTTATAGATTCAATGTTTCTAGACTTATTGTGTAGGTAACTAATTCTCTGGGTTCCATCCCTGCCTCCAGGCGTAGGACAGGTTTACCTCCTGGTAGAGATTGTGTGTCACAGGATTAGGCCTTGGTTTCATAATTGAAAAGCCTTGGCCTTTCTCAAGGTTTTGGGTGGCTATTGTAAGAGCTGAGGTGAGTGTATGTATTAATAGCTACGACATTTCGGTAGCAAAGGGTTACTTCCCAATATGCATACAAATTTAAACAAATTACTATATATTTCATTAGTTGTTGTCACGCTTGTTTCTCAAGCAGTGAAAGTAGAATTACTCCATTCACTGTCATCCTGCACCCTGTCTCTCATTAATAAGTAATAATTGTGGACTGAAGCGAGTCAGCTGACCTGACCTCGACATGACGGCAACATTGCCACCCCGGATGTTTGGAGTTTAAAATTCCCTCAAGCCTGCAAAGTTGATACTCCGATCTCAAATAGCTAACCAGTTATATGACCTGTAAACCACGTTTAGAAAGTGTCAAGGCTCTGAGGGACCCCTACAGTGCAATTATGTGGCCAGCAGTCTCACCACTGATCTACCTGACCCGTTTTCATTACTTATTAACTCCTTCTATCAAGAAGAGGAACTGTTTTAAAACATTTTACGCATACTTTTAATACAAGACGTAGGAATAAGATAATATTCCCAATGAGGAGGTAACACTTATTAACTATGACTTTACCCTCAACAAATTCTTAATTTGCTGCTTATTATTATTAATAGATAGTAAGGGTGTTAAGTTTAGGTATTGGTAGGATTAGGGATGCAGAATAAAGCTTTAATATGTGCTTGATTAGCACTAATAAATGGCTAATATTCTAATAATATGCATGCTATAGGTGTAACTCTAAAATAAAGTGTTAAAGGCACAATATGTAAGATATTTGTAATAACAGTGTAATATAGTTCATGTAGTTATGTTATCTCAAAAGTCAACACGCGTGGACAAATGCAGAAGTGGTAGTTATTTATTCCGCATTTCGATATCATGGATCATGATTGCACTCACCACAATCCCAAAAAAACATTAATGTATACATACTGAGGCAAGAAGATGTTGAAATAAATAATCGATAACAAATATCTGTGTGGCGTTTCCGAAATGAAGGGAGCTTCGCGAAAACCTCAGACTGGACACTGCTTTCGTGTGTGTTTTAATAGACCGGTAAGCAAATATATATTATTAATTGTGTAAGTAATAGTCATGTACAGCTATGAGTACAGTATGAGCTTTTCATCCGTGAACATGATTTGTGAAAACGACGAATTCCAGTGTTCTATGCTCCGTCACTGCATCATAGAACTTCACCTCTGTTATTGTTTGGAAAATGCGACCTCTAGTGGTGAAAACGGGCTTATTGTACCTTCATCAAAACTTCTTTCTCAATCTGATAATAATTGAATTACTCACATGTCACAGCTAATTGGTGTCTTTTCACATGAGCAGTCAAGGAGCTGCTCAACGTTCAGTTATTTGCAGTAGCAGTTGTAGTGCATTTTAGAAACCCTCCTCCTTCCCCAGCTCCACCTGTATAGATTTGCTATGGGGTAATTTCATATGGGGGTAATTTTATGTATGTCATGTGAGCAGCAGGAGTGTACATGCTCACAGCAGTATTGTCCTACCATGCTAAACTCTCAGAATGGTCATGACAGAAATAACAGAACATAGAAGTATCCTCTGTATATCATGTGTCTCAAACACACACAAAGAAAAACAGGTCTGGAGATGTCATTGTTTACTGCACAGGCCTTTATAGCTCGTCATGGTTCATGGCTCTTGTGTTTTATCCATAAGCCTGCTAGCGATTCTTGCTTACTAGGTCTTGTTGTACAGTGGTATTGACTTTTGCTGGGAGTGCACTTTACCTTTTAAGGACCTGGTAATGCATCTCAGAGAGCAAGAACAAAAAAAAAAAACTATTGTGATGCAGAAATGGAGAGTCTGGCAGAGGAACAAACAGGCCCGAGTGCAGAAAAGCACCTGGAAATGTTACTGAGGGCAAAAGTCAAGAAAGATGGAAGTTTTGATGCCAGAAATGACTGCGTTCCAACATACATTACAAATCTATGAGGCAGATTTAAGGAGGAGCAAACACTAAAGAATGAATCAGCAAGAGCCTTTATTCTGTATGATTCCCATAAAGGAACTGATGACTAATTTCCTAAGTAAACGTGGAGAATCAGAAAAAACTGTTCATAGTGTGTTAACTGTTTGATAATCTAACATAACTCCGATTACTAGCTTATTGGCCTTGCTTCGGCCTTCACCTTTCATCTGAGTGACTAAGTTCAGTCTAGTGGAATTCCTCCTTTATTTAGAAAGAAGGAGAGCAGAAAATCAGTAGAGCTGATGGCGGAGGTGCTGTACGAGTTGGGCTACTTTGCAGAGGGCATATATTATGTAATGCTGTGATGTAAACAGTTAAAAGCATCAAAATACACATTTGTGAGTTTTTACAGGAAATGTTCACATTTTCCTAAGTTCATTTTTCTTGATTGTATCAAGATTTTAGCAGGCAAGCCTGTGGGTGTCTATTGTTAAAACCAGATCAAACCTGATGTTATTAGGATAGGTCTGGGCAAAATTAGTGGCTGATGCATTGTTACATCATTAATATGGATTGGATTATTTGTGGTTTATTTATAGTCTGTGGGGGTGATACTAGCTACGGTTACAAATGAAAAAATGTACAGTTCCTTCAAAAAGAGTTTGAACTTAAAAAAAAACAAACAAAACGTAAGTTATCATTGCATTACAAAATTAAGCAGCATTAAGTGAATTAGAGGGGGAACATATGCCATATTTCCACTAAAAATATAACAATACATACAATTTGATAATTTGCTTCTAATGTCTTAAAATATATATTTAAGTGTTGCTTTGAGCTGTAAATAGTAAACAAAATTGACAGTTATTTTTCTTTTAGTTTTTTATTCATGTGCCTTCATAGTCTTTAATCAAAAACATGAACCCAAACAACAACGATCCAATAATTTCTCAACTGTCTTGTTCTTTTTTTTTATATAGTCTAAAATATATAAAGCAGAAAAGATAAAAAAGACAGTTTACATTGCATGCAAACTTTTGAGTGTTTGAATACTTTCTTGAGCAAATTTGGTCACAAGTTCTGGATCACTTGGTCACATGTAACATATTTTTGATATTACAGATTACAGATTCAGCTGTGACATATGTTCAGAATAGCTTTTCTTGGTGTCTTGTTTTATAAATGAAAATGAGATTTGATGAAAACAAAAAGAGTTTTTTTATTTTAAAGCGAATCCAGAATGACATGGAAGCTGATGAGTACAGATGACTGCAGTCTATAATCTCCCGGATTGACACATGATGTTATTCTTTGTCTTTCTGTGGTTTGCCTGATCCCCCTTAAGTACTCAGAACGTGCCCATTTTCTTACTGACTTGCTGAACAGCACACTGGAATCCTTTATTACAGGTCTCTATTTATAGACATGGACAGCTCTCCTATCAATTCAGGCTGCTTAGGCTGGCCTTAACGCACTTGTTTTTGTACCATAGAGGAGGAGACTTCATCAAGTCCTAAAGACGAGCTGTCATAATCTACTCTTCTACAGTATTTTGGAAACTGCTCTTCAGAGGATCATTGAGTTTTAAATGATAAATAGAATAAACTTCAATAGCTATAGCCCTTATTGTAGCCATTGTGTACGGTGATGTATTGTGGGCAGCAAGAGTTCTTACACATCCAGATAAAAGCTTGTTAAACCTCGCCACCTTGTGGTACAATTTGAAGGCGCTCATATAGAACGTCTTTTGTGAAAATATGGAAAGAAGTGGAGTAATAATTTATATAAGGATGCAAATTATAACGAGTTTGTGTCAGTAATTCAGAATCTAGTCACCATTGGCAAAAATATAGCTTTGTGTGGGTCCAAAATTAGAAAAATGGCTTGAAGCTCATGAAGCATTGTGAATGACGTGATCAAAAAAGAGAGTTTTTATTGGTGGAGATTTGTAATGGTTATAGTAAAATAGGTTTTCACTAGGAATCCCATACTTAAGTTCAATAACGTAGGCTAGTATAGAGGTGTAAAGAATATCCAAAAAGTAAAAAAAAATGCTTTTTAGCCTAGATTTTATGTCTAAAAATTCTTAAATCAAGAAGGATTTTGTAGACAAGTAAAAAGAATATTCTCTTGTTTTCAGTAAAATAAGTCAAAATTGAGTGACTTTTTGCTTAGAACAAGCTGAATAACCTTATTTCAAACAGAAAACAAGATTATTTTTACTAACCCATTGGCCATAATTTATTCTCGTCTCGTAAATCCTTCTTGATTTCACTATTTTTAGATATTATAGCTGGAAACAAGACAAAATCTGAGCTAGAAAAGCATTTCTGTATGTACCATGTCTTATTTTTAATATTCAAAAAAATGAAATTATAAAAAGAAGTGGCTTAAATTTGAATAATTAGCCGTAAGCTGGGTCAGAGAAAGATATAAATCATGTCTTTGTGGTAGTTTTTCTGGTGATTATGGGATAATACAATACTACTTCCCCTGATTTTTGAAAGCAAAATTCCATGCAATGCATCTCATATTTTGAGAGAAAGTGTGACATGCTAAAAAAAAATAAAAAGGCACTCCCAAATTAGTAAGAAAAGTTGGATTAACTATCAATTATCAAGTCATTCCAAAACGAAAATATAATTTCTGGAGCCCTGTAAAATCTTTATATTGTGTAAAGCTGTGTGATTTATTTATTTATTTTTGTTATTATAGGTGAGCTGTTAAGCCAGCCGCGGCCTGAGGGACTTACTGAGATCATCTGCCCCAAGAATGGCTCGGAGCGGGTCAACGTCGCACTAGTTTACCCTCCAACCCCGACTGTGGTCAGCCCCAGTCATAAATGACATTGACTTCACCTGCACTTACCTGCCTGTGAATGGCCTCCACAAACCTCTGCACCTCTTTTCCCTATATCTTATATCGCACATGTTCACACACACACAAATATATGTGTGTGTTTGTGTGCGCCCTGCTTTCTTGTTGCCTCTGTCCTTCATCCCACATCTGAGTGGAATGATGGACCGCCGGATACCCGACAAGTGCAAAGAAGGTTGATAACGGAAGCTCGTCATTGGAGGCCATCACATCAGGATATACTTACAGGTATAATATTTAGAAGATTCATAAATTCTAATAGATCAGTTAAATGTGAGATCTCCAATTTCTGTTTTAATTTCCTCTTTTTCAGGTGTTCAGCTCCGACTGCCAACACACGATGAACTGAAAGTATTAGAAACTGTTGCACTGACATCCTGTTTTAGTCTATGTACACCTAAAGCTTTTTCAGTCACCCTGAGCCTTCCTCAACGCTTTAAGCCTTTCAGTTCAATGTGAGACCAGACGTTTTTCTGCAAGTTCTTGGAAGTTCCCATTTGCTGCATCTCTTGGACTGAAACTACATCTTGTGCTGCTGGGTGCCGAGTGGTTAAGCTGACAGAGGATGGAAGCGAAAGGACACTGTTTTCCCTCAGACATAAGACAGACTTTGATTAGTGAGGTTAGATGTTAAATGATGTTGTACTTTAAATGCATGCCTCTAAAATGCAAAAATGACATAAACGCTCTAGCCCAGGCCTCTTGAGAGGTATAGTCTTTTCAAGCATAAAAAGACAGAATTTTTGGGCACAAATTTATTTATTGGTTCTTTGCTCACAGATAGACACATTGTGCTAGTATTTGATAGAGATATGCAGACATTTCAAATTATTTTATTGCAGCCAAAGATATAAAAATGTTTTGCTGAACCACCAACACAAGCTTCTATCTATCTATCTATATCTTAAAATGTTTTTCTTTATTTCCACATTCACTTGTTCTTATAGAGATAATCATACTCCATAGCATGAGGGATATTATTTTAAGCACGCAGATATAATATCAGCCATCTGGAAGATTGTCACATAATTTCTTGCACGTTCACACTTTCCTATAAAATGCAGTTTTGGATACATCTGAGCGGGAATATTGATGTACAGTCATGGTTGTACAGAAGTGGTACTAGTACAGTAATTCAGCCAAGGATGTTGAGGTAACTTGCGTAAGCATATCTGCTTAACTGTTATTTGATAGCTATTTAATACAGTACATGCTCTTTAAAAGCGTTGTCTGAATTATGTTGTACATAAAAAGTGCACATTAGGACAAAAGAAGCATTTTTTTATAAGAACTGATTCATACTGTTGTGCATCGTTTCAATGTTTCTTTGTTTGGAGAGGAGAGAATCTGCAATACGTGTGATGTTTTTGTGAACAGTTGAAAAACTTTTGTACATAATATTTTATTTTTGTAAGCTGACAAGCTGTCACCAGTATCCTATGTTATTTACTGTGCATTGTGCATGGCTACTGTGCTCAATGTAACATCCACAAACTGTTTTCTAAGTTATAAAGAAGTTATTCGTTCTCATTGTAGAACCACAGAAACACCAAATATAAAGGCTGGTTTCCATGTTGTTGTACTGTTGTCCTTGTTTTCTTTCTTTTGTCTCCCCTGTGTTTTGTTGTTAAAACAACTTCAGAGCAATTAAGCCAAAATGAATAATTTATGGCTTATGAGTGAAATGATTCCTCCTGTCATCAGAGAAGAGATGTCATTGTGGAAAGGAGGGGTTACTAATGTTACAAGTACACTTACACGACAAGCGCACAGATAAATCATTTTTAATAAACTGCAATATTCCATAAAATAATATTTGTTTAATCTAATTATTTTCGGACAGACTTTTTTTAATTATTGAGAAAAAAAGGCATACAACCTGTGTTCATTTATTCATTTTGATTGTTTGGTGGGGGTTTCTTATTCAGACTAGTTCTTATACAGCTATTGTGGCTAAATGTGGCAACAAAAAAACTGTCATAACATTACCTCATTATCTCGATGAGCTAAAAATATTTTACATCAACTAGAAAATTCGTTCAGAAAATTCGCAGAAATCTGTTTGTTGTTAGGATGACAAAAATGATAAAGAATAAAATGTTGATAAAATGGTCAAATCAAAGTAGGAGGCGGGGCTTACTGTTCACAGAAGGAGGGCGCGCCAGAGAGAAGCCAGGTGTAACGTTGATAAAGAATGAGGTAAGTAAGGTTAAGAGGTAACACTAAACAAAACAACTCATTTTATAACAGCTGTTGTACTATAGAAAAGTTGAAACGACCGATAGGGTATATTAAGCGATGCGAACTGCTGGACATTTTTCTCAAATAATGTCGTTTTGGCGTCTTTTACGTAACTTAATTAACCCATTTAATACCGTAATTTATTTTTCTTTTATTAAGCTCTTAAAACCTTACTGACTGATGTTTTAGTGCACTTCCTGCAAATATGGAAAAAATAAAGGGTCTCAATTAAA
>JAUYWG010000059.1:7938067-7948444 GCA_034779775.1 Enteromius afrohamiltoni | reverse complement strand
TATATGAATTCACATATATTTATTTTTGTTGAGTGTGGTCACAGAGTGGAAAAAATCTTGATGGTCACAATAGTGACTGGTGAGTTTTTAGTGAATTTTTTTTTTTATCTCACTGTTCCTATCAATGTGCATACGTTGTTTATGCATAATGCAACCCCTACAATGTGATCAAATAGTTTAAAATAGCTGTGCTAAGATATAATTCGAATTTTCAATCCAAAAAGTGTGATTTCATTTGTTGCTTTATACCACGTTGTGACCAAAAATAAAACAAATTTTTTTCACACACTTTGCCCAAATTAAACGGTTTAACTAAAAATGACGAGACGTTTTACGACATAACACACATACAAATAAGAGGGAATGTGTTCATATTAAAAATATTTGCAAAGTAGTTTAAAATGAACTAGAATTACAGAATTTCTACATTGCTCGTAGAGGTCTTATATGCACCCCAATATTCGAGGTCACGGCCTAATAATAGCAAGTAACGTTAGCCTATTAGCATCAAATTAAAAAATAATAAACACAAAATGCTACTCAGGCCCTTTACTTGAATAAAAACAATATTTTTACTCCACAGATCTAAAAACATTTAACTCTTTAACAAATAGACAAAAACTGACTCCATAACACAAACCACAGATAATTATTTATCAGTCAACGTAACGTTAATTAGCATGCTGAATTTAAAATTGGTGCAAATGTGTTCATTTATTAGCAAGTAATGAAAACAGTTCAGCCTTTTCCAGTGTGGTATTTACAAAAAAAAGGTAAATTTAGACTGGTTACAAAATACTGCCTTTCACTCGGGAACAAAAATGCATCTTAGACTTCAGTTTCAGCTTTTTTATGAAATTCACAACAGAAAAAAAAGTGACAGTGACACCTATTCTTGGAGACCAATTTGGGAAAAAAGCCATTTATTTTCACTGAGGCAAGTTAACTATGATGTCTTGATAACACTAGGTTGTTTATTTAAACCTAACACTACATTTGTCTAAACAATAAATACACTCAACATCAACAATCAAGGGCCAGAAATAGTAAGCTGCACCAGAAAATGAGATGATGATAGTGGCATCAGGTCTTCAGTCGTTGTCATAGATGCAGTCTGTAAAAGCAGTTTTTTAAAGGTGTTAATTGATCCCGTCTAGTTGGAGAATTAACATTTAAAATGTTTGCGTAATTAATGAATTTGTCACCTACCATCTCCAATGTCATCATAGACCTCATCACTGAAAAAAAAAAAGTACATTTAGTTTTGCATGTTTACATATTGGAAATACAATTCACAATTCAGTTCGGAGTAGCTTACTCTGTTTGGATGTTGCTGACCGAGACATATCCAACTGAAAAGTAAAGTTTACAATGTCATCATTGCTAATGCTTGTCCTGGTGTAGATCAAGTCATGTCACATATAATGTCACTTACATTTGCCCTCTTTGTTCCTACAGATGAATTTGTCAGGATCAGATTTGCTGATGACATCCACAGTCTCCCCAGCTTGCACAGTCAGGTCTTTCCCGCCTCCCTTCTTACTGCTGGCAATTGTTGCTTGATGAAGCACTTGAATCTCACCATCGTACTGGTAAAGTAAATGGCGGATCGTTTGCTTATAAGCTCTGTGTTTACAGATAACTCATCATAATAATGTGATTTCGTACTCACCTTAAACTTTTTTCTAAATTCCTTTTCTTCTTTTTCAAACTTCTTTTGCTTTTTTGGGTCCTCGGGCCCTTTGGCCCCCTTAGCTTTCATTTGAGGAAGGCTGCAATAATGAATTATAATACATGATAATATCATTAACATCAAGAATTAAATGTGCTAATATAGCATAGTACATTTTAAGAGTTAAATTCTTTACATTACCTCGCCATGTTTTACAACGTTAATACTAAATCACTTAATGGAATATCTATTTACCTGCTAGGTGCCGGGGCGGGAGTAAATGAATCAACATCATCATATATGTCTTGGAAATTAGAAGAGAGAATAACTCACAGTTGGTTTCATAGTTAATTGGTAGGCGTGGTGCAGAAATAAAAAAAAAAAGAGATTTTACCTTGATTACCTTCAGGTGTAAATTGTGGAGGGGGAGGAATGCTGAAACAGATTGTTAGAAGTAAATGAATGTAAAAATCAATATCATTTTATGGACGAAAGCCACTGTAGTGATTTCATTTGGGATTCATTTGTTTTCTTTAAGAAACAAAGCAAAATCAAGGGAGGTTAAAGTCTTGGGAAAAGGACACAGCAATATTAAATTAAATCATCCACATTAAAATATATAGTTATGTTATAGTTAGAAATGATTAGAAAAGCATTAATAACTGGAGGCTCAGAAGAATTTCCTTGAAGGAGCTGTTTGGCTTTTTCGGACAAATTGAATCGATTGCAGAATTAACCATTAAAGGGGTCATGTGATGCTCTTTCCAATTTTCCTTTCTCTTTAGAGTGTTACAAAGTTGGTGCATAAAAGCACCCCCCCCCCACCCCATCACACACACACCTCAAATGTTTACAAAAAGAAAGAAGGCAGAACTACTATTCTTGCCGGTTGCTGGACGTGCTGTTTCATTGCAAAAGTGAAACTACTTCGTTTGTGCTTCCGAAAGAGGACACAACTAGAAATCAGTGGTTAAGTTGTATTCACAACACTGGTCCGGAACAGTTAAACCCATATATTTTAGTGTGTTAAGTGAATTTACGGAGGACGGGCTCCTAAATTTTTTGTAATTTTTTATAACCATCATATGACCCATTTAATCAGTTTGCTTTGTTAGAGCAAATGGTTGCAGCTGTAAATGCAATTGTGATTGGAAATCAAAAGGTAACATTGTCTGATTGTCCATCTTACTAATGTAAAAATTACTCATTATTGTGGAGTTGGCTTTTTCTTCTTTCAACCGAGCTTTTGAGCATTTCCAAGAAGTTGCGTGTTTTTAAGAGAGACCTGGGATCTCCAGTGCTATGGTTTCAGAGGAATGTAGTATGGGTGAGACAGATCCATGATACGAGTGGCCAGACAACAAAGCATGTAATACAGACACACACATAAAGTATAATACACACAGTTCGCAAACCTTATATATTATATTAAATTATCTGTTCTCACCTGATTGGATTAATATTAGAATCGGGTATATCATCATACACATCATCATCTGGTGGTGGAGGTAAAACAACTGTAAACAGCAGAGGGCAGACTTTTCACTTCAGTTCCGTTCACAGATGGACCTTACAGTCAATTAATTGGAAAACTAATTTGTTTTATTAAAACTTACCCCGCTGCCCATTCATATTCCTGAAGTAGGAAAGAGAAATATCAATTTTTTTAACACATTGGTATTCTGACTATTAACTAGATGCTCATTAGCATGCCTGTTATTTACATATTGGCTGTTTATTAGCGCTTACAAAACACATATTCTGCATGATCATATTACACATCTATAATCATACCCAATACCTAAACATAACAACTACCTTACTAACTACTGATAAGCAGCAAATTAAAAGTTTATCAAGCAAAGTTGTAGTTAATGGTTTGGTAATAGTGAGAATTTGAGCTTAAAAAACTTGTGTGATCAGCTCTCATATAAATCCTAAAAACTGTGCAACTTCTAGTTTATTGACTTTCTAGACTGGACGAGAGACTAGAAAAGTTCTTAAAGTGGCCTCCAGATCAAATCTGCCTTGTCACATTGTTAGTTAATAAAGGTCTTTGGAGTATTTAAATGTGTTAATATTTAGTTTAAAAGTGTTGCGGGCTCTTACAATTGTTCGTCCATAGATTCCACGTCATCGTACACCTCTTCAGTTTCTAAGCTATGAGGAAGAGACAGGCCTTTACTCTTCAAGACGCTGAAGTCGATCTCAACCATTTCCGTTTTGACGTAGCCAACTGGAATATAGAGAAAAAACAACGTCATCTTTTCTCAGGGGATCAGTGACCAGTTCACATGAAATATATAAAAAAAAATTTCAGTGTGAACTCTTACATGATCCATCTTGACTCCGGCCCAACCATTTA
Organism: Enteromius afrohamiltoni; assembly: GCA_034779775.1. Taxonomy (NCBI): domain Eukaryota; kingdom Metazoa; phylum Chordata; class Actinopteri; order Cypriniformes; family Cyprinidae; genus Enteromius; species Enteromius afrohamiltoni. The sequence goes on along the minus strand of JAUYWG010000059.1, from coordinate 7,944,407 downwards.
CCCTCTGGATTGTCAGTGATTCTAATTATATCAATTGACTCGCCCTTCTTTATGGAGAGGTCATGTTTCCCACCCTTACAATCAGCTTTAGCTTTTACCTGATGAATAACCTGCAGGGGTGTTGTTATCTGAGGACAAAACAAACCAGGTAAACAATTCTTTATAATCACCATAAACCTAAATAAGCTAAATATACATGTTACTTACTTTAAACTTCTTAATTGCATCTTTCTCTTTTTTCTCCCGGTCTTTCTGATTTTTCAGATCTTTTTCTTGTTTTTTCTGAGGTTGACTCGGCTCTGCAGCAGTCCTGTGGTAAAATTAACCATTTATCGGCACAAAAAAAAAACAGTACATGAAATTAAGTTTTTGATTAGTAGCAGCTAAAACTGTTGGTGCCACTCTATTCCAGGTGGATGAGGTGACCGCTATACCTCACTGACTGTGTCAACAATAATAGAACTTAAAAGTCTTACCTACTATCATCAAGATCCTCATATATCTCACCATCACTTCCACTTCCCTAAAAGAGGTGAGACATGAGACAGTGTGCCATAAACTCTCTAAAATAGTATTTGTATGCATTCACTATGTTTCTTACCTCGTTTTTCTGGCCTGTAATGATAAAAAATATTTGAAAAATTAGATAGAATTGGCCAAGTAAAATAGAACACAATTATTTAAACATTAAAATGTGACATTTTTCACATTAGTTAGTTTGAGATGCTGCTGTTTGAGCAACAATATCTGCAAAGTTACAATGCTGAAAGTTTATTTCTTTTAAAATCATGACAGTTTAATGCCTCTATAGAGACTATAGAGAGTTACCGAAATGTACTGTGCCCCGGGAACATGCAACAAGCTGCGCTGCTTTAGAGAAGAGGAAGAGAAAACTAGGGTGCACAAAAAAACTTCATATATGAATCGTGATTCTGTTTTCTAACAATTCTAATGGAATCACCAGTTTCAAAATCAATGTTCTAAAGCAATATCGATGACGCCATTGTTTACAATTGAACACCAGAACACAAGCGGCTGAGGTGAAGGGCGTGACGTTTACAGTAGACATGCGCTGAAGGTGCTTTAGAGGTTTGGCTTCATAAAACCAGGAAATTATTAGTGGGTTTATAGGAGAGGGGATAGATAGAGGCAGACAAAGTACACAGATCAATTACTTGAGTAAAAGTATAGCTACTACTGGCCAAATATTAATCCATTAATCCATTGCAAGTGAAAGTTGTCAACACATTTTTACTTTCGTATAGAATTACTTGCTTTTAAAAGTACTTAAGTATTATTAGTAAATTCATGCATAGTTTCATTATAGTTGCGTTGTTTTATGTTATACTGCAATACCTTATAAATATGATGCTACCTACTGAATACACTAGTATTCAGGACTAGACTAGACTAGTTTGTAATATCTGTATAATAAAGAGCTTTTAAGAATGTAAAAAAAAAATAGAAATCAAACAACTGAACATATTTTGGGAAATATGACTTTGGGACAGTCATAATCAACTTCTTATGAGTAAAATATAAGCATATTTCCATTGTTATTCACTAAATTCAGCACTCCAGGGTGATTATGGACATGAAATGATTCAGCCCTGGCTTCCTGTTTCACAGAAATATAAACAAGAACATTATTCCCTTATTCATCCATCACAATGAGAAATCAGAAAGTATATTTCTGATGTGCAGCAAAAGATAATTGATCTTCAGAAATGAGTGAAGTGGCTTTAACACTCAATTACTACAGTCAATTGTTTTTTAAATCAGAAAAAAAAGAATAAAAACAAATAATCCAACCTGCTAACTTAACTAAACAACCATATAACAGCAACACTGCTTTACGTGTAGGCAAAACATTTTGTTTTGAAACCAATGATACTGTCTCTTACAGGTCGCTAATAGGCTGTCTATCACCTGTGAAAACACCAATCACATTTAGAAAAGAAACAAATAAATCACCCACTGTCTTTAAAACTGCTACATAGAATTGTCTTTCTACTTTGAGGACCTTGGTAGAAATGTAGTGGAGTGAAAGGTACGATATTTGTTTTTCAATGTAGTGAAGTTAAAGTCACAAGTTTCCCGTAAAAATAACTCCAGTAAAGTACAGATACTCAAAAAGTGTACTTAAGTACAATAAATGTACTTCACTACTGTCTACTGCACTACAATTAAATTACAACAAAAAAACACTCCTAGCATTAATGAAGCATGTTAGGCTTCAGCCCTAAAATACAATCAAGCCTTAGAAAAACAGTCAACCATCCCTTTGCAATTTCATGTTTTTTTTTATTATGTATAGGCCTTACCCGTTCTAAAGCTATCCACGTCATCGTAATTCTCATCTTGAATTCTGCAGACAAATATGAAGGTGTGAACAACTTAAAATTCAGATGTTAAAGGAATTGTCATATTGCTAAATGAGGCATTTCTGTGGTTCTCACATAGGTCCTGGATGTCGCGGGGGCAGGTTGGGACGTAAAGGTTGAGAGGGCAGGGGTGGAGGTGGCTGAATACTGGGGTGAGCGGCAGGTGGGGGAGGGGGAGTTACATTCTTTGGTCCAGGACCTGAAAGGAAATAGTTAACCAGTTTACCCAAAATGCCAATTGTGTCATCATTTTTTCACACTTGCCTCTTTTCTTACCTGAACGACTTTCTCAGTCACAGAACTCAAAAGAACCCTGCCGGCTTGTGTATGAATGTATGAACAAAAACATTCTTTGTAATGTTTACTTTGGTGTTCCACAGAAGAAAGAAAGTCATGCATTTTTTTTAATAAACATGGCGTATGAATTTTTATTTTGGAAGTTTCACACGGTACTACGGGAAAACCTATTCCTGTACAGGATCTCACCATTATCACAAGTTAAAAATGAAAGCTATATCTAAAACTATGTTCCTATTTTGAATGAGCTTCCCTGTTTTTTTTTGTTTGTTTTTTTTTCACTGACTTCAGCTCTCAAGTGAAAAGAGAAACTCAAATGAGGAAGTTGGTTCAGTGCATGCAGGAAATCTTGAATTTCCAATATTTTGTTATTGCTGTTTGATACCACATGCACCTGGAGGTTCCTTTCATGATGGTACACTCTGATGGCGATTCACAAGGTGTAATAATGTATTATGTGTTAACTGACTAAAGGTCAAAAGCAAGTATGTTGCACTGTGCATAAATTATAGTCATGTGATGTTCCTCATTTGGACTTGAACTACTGACCAAGATATGCATCTGTTCACAGTTTCTCGTCTTTATGACTTTATGGTGTTTATATTGTGCAGTCTTGCTAACAGTCTTAAAGGAAAGCAGAGAAGTCACAAGCAAAACCACCAAAACCACTATGGCCCATGGTCTACTCTACTGTTCTTGTGTATGAGCAGTGGCTGTTTGCGTACAAAGTCTTTGCGGCTTTAATGTGACTGATGAAGTATTTGCTGCTTTTTGTTTTGTTAGCTCGGATGCTGCCATAATAAAGTTATGTATTTTGTGCTAGACAGGCAGTACTTACTTTCAGTTGAAGTTGAAGCCTCTGAGCCCTTCTTGAACTTCTCAAGGTTGATTTTGGGTGGTCTGTTGGGTTTGGCAGGAGCACTGCCCAAAGCGTAGGTATTGGGTAAAGGTTTCTTCTTGGGCGCTGAAGGATCATTGTTAGCTGTCTGTACAGGAGGTCCAGATGATTTTCTTGGCACGTTGGGTTTATTAGGCGCTGCAGGCTTTGAGATGGTCTCATTAGCACTTATTACTTTAGCACCATCTTTGACAGCTTCCTCTGGTTTGATGAAGCTATTTTTAACACGGAAACTTAATGGTTTCACATTAGATACTATGGACGGTTTTACAGCAGATTCTGTGTTGCTGCTTTCCTCCGGTTGTTGGCGTAGCATAGCTATAGAGCTTTTCGGTTTGGGTGCTGATGGCATTTTTGGAGGAGTGGGATTAGGGCTAGCGCTATTGTCTTCAGCTTTCGGGACGTCTTTGACCCAGGGTGGTTTTGCCACAGGAGTCATTGGTTTTGGACTGGTTACCTTTGAATCATTCGCCATGATGCTTGAAGGAGGTTTCTGTAGTGGTACCTTTGGGAATGGGACCTTTGGAGTCTCAGAGTCCTGGGAGGAGTCTGGTGGTTTGGGTTTAACGGGAACTTTAAAGTTGATTTTGTTGTTCTCTTGCGTGTTTTCAAACCTAGTCCCAAAAGCTTTTAACTTTGGAGCCTCGTGCATGTCTGGAGAGCTTCTAGCTGTGTTGACTGTGCACTTAGGTTTAGGGGCAATTGAGGTAGTACTTACTCCGCTAGACAGGCTACTTTCAAGAAGCGGCTTTTTAATCGGCACTGCTGGGCCTGAAGACAAGGTGGGCTGGACAGGTGGTTTTGGACGAACACCTGGAGTCCCTTCTGTAGATGCATTTCCTGCTTGGAAACGAGCCATGATAGCTTTTACGTCAGACTTGTTATTCTGCAAGTAAAGATTGAGAGTTTGAGGAACCAAGGCAAACCTGTGTAGAGTGCATACATCCGTATTTGTGTTTTTTAGCACAGAAATATATGTATTTTATTTACATTAAATTCAGTTTTGCATACAAACTGAATTAAATAAAAAAAAACATGACTCTGGCACTATGAAAAGTGTTGCTTTGAGAGCAAAAAACAAAAAGAAAGTAGAAGAAAGTGCACCACCATGAGTACTACAAGCCAACGCTCTGACAAAAATTATATTTGGCCACAGTTTTCATGGTTTGACCAAAACTAATCCACAATGCATTACCAGTGTGTCACTCATTCGCAATTGCACAGTTCAGTTGGGTAACAATGTTTTGTAAAACTCTTTCAGAGTTTTCCTTCCTATATAGGCCTCTACAATTCATAACCAGTAATCTGTCAACTTTCAAAAATATATTGAAAAAAATCTATTTATATAAAACATGAAAAATACTAGGAGTGATATTAGGAAGTACTACACACATGACATAGAAGCAGTGTAAAAATACTAAATGTTGAATGTGAGTGTGTGTTAGATTTAGATCTTTGAATTAGATGTAAGTTGAGTTAAATAGAGTTAGAGTAGAGTTTTTGTTGTATTGAACCGCCAATTGATTTTCTACAAAGATTTATCAGACTAAACATGTTAAAAAAAAAAAAAAAAAACCCTGTGATATTTTACATGTATGTCACATTTCATGTTACTGATATCTATTAAGCATCTTTTACCTCTGATTCTGGGTCTTCAGTACAATTTAGCATACTTGATTTCTCCATCAAAGCTGTTTGTAGTCAACTGCACTGAACATGAGAACTGTCTGTGATCACACAGGAACTGAGAGCATTTATACCAAGCTAGCAGGAAGTTGCTACACTCGCTATAGAGTACTCATTTACAAAAGAATGAACAAATAAAAAAGAAAATCATTTTTTATATAATTTGTAAAAGATGCGTAAGTCACAGTGAAATGCAGCATACAGCAAATGAAATGTTATTTTACAACCAGCTTGCAAAGCCCATTTGTCAACTGGTCATCATTCAAATTTCACGGAATTGGATGCAAATCTCTTTCTGGAAAAAAAAACGTCATTTATGTGTCTGCAATATGTTCCTGGTGTGTAACATTTTTTTCTGGATATCTCAAAGCTACACGTCTTTGTTCTCACAGAAACACAATCCTCTGGACCAGTGTGAAAATGTCTAGCGATACCAAGCCATACATCAAAAACTCCGGGCAATGTGTGTGACGCACCCTTGGTAACCAGTGTCTGAATCAGGACAGACCTCTCACCAGGAAGAGCTGATAAGCTCTGGACTAGTTTCTAATGTGACTGGCCTGACCCTGAGGTTCACACTGTGCTGTTGACTCGCTGAGCGGAAAAAAGAAACTGTTAGACACAGGAACTAACATTGGTAAACCAATTATAATATCACTATAGTCTTGACGCACAACAGCACTGTAGTCTTTTCTCGCAAATTAATTTTAGTTGTTTTAAAATGCATACAGAACTTTTGTATACACTGTAGGTGACTGTAGGTTATATATATGAATATATATCTTTGAATTGCTGTAAAAAAAACATCCTGTTTTGTTTGCAGTAAAAAACAGCGGCTGTGGTTACAGAAACTTATGTATGAAGACAGGGTCATACACTATAGACAAAAACAACAGAGTAACTCACGAAATATTAATGTAATGCAATGAACATGAAATAAATAATTGCAAATATCTAAGAAAAAATATAATGTATGTTTCTGAGACAAATTCATTTACAGGTACTGTATGTAGGATTGACACCGAGTGGTTGAACTAGGTATTGCAGTCCAAATTCAAAATACTGGAGAGGGGTT
>JAUYWG010000059.1:7883227-7937967 GCA_034779775.1 Enteromius afrohamiltoni | reverse complement strand
TTTTCTTAATGCCTGTTGAACATAACAGAGACATTTTAAGATTATTACAATAAATTTCTTACATACGGTACCTTTAAAGAAAAAATCACTTGCAGTTAATGAAGTTAAAGTTTTTACTCTAGCATTTTTACAGTCTTTCTCTGTAAAAAAAAATAGCAATATATTTGCAGTGACTTTCAACCCTACGATTTTTAAAAGTTTGTTAGGTTTCAAATGGTTAGACAAAAGACTTTTATAAATGAAGACAAAAAGGTGTGACATTAGACTTGCGTGAGAAAATGGAACAGTACTTTATTGCCTCTGATCAGAAAATCACATAGTAACAGTTTGATATCTTAGCTCAACAAAAATTCAAACTTGAAAGCTTTTTATAGGATTTATAGTTTTGTTAGAAAATAAGTAACTATTTATTTTTATGCCATTTATTTAATGGCATATGTACTATCTGTACTATTTTGCCAGTTTGACAACAAGTTTCAATAAAAAACTTTTCAGCTCTCTTTGTTACAAGTAGTAGTATTATTTAGTATTATTAGTGCTATCACATGATTCATCGCATCCAAGTTTTTGTTTATATAATATATGTGTATGTACTATGTTTATATAAAGACACACACAAACATCATATATTTTGAAAATATTTACATGTATATATTTATATTCATATAAATTGTCATATATAAATATATTAATATACAAACGTAACATTTTTCCTAAAACATACATGCATGTGTGCGTATTTATACATACATAATAAATATACAAAGTACACACGTATATTATGTAAACAAAAACATTATACCAGTGTCCATGACAGGAGACCATTTTTGGTTTAATTCGGACACTGTTTCAGGATTTAAAGTAATTTTGCCTGGTTAAATAATTTAATGTGACGGTGACTACGAGACTGTTTAGTTACAAAGTTAGTTTAACATGTGCATATTAGAAAACTTGTATCTACTCTGCTTGTGTGAACTTGCACCAAAAACCTTGAGACATCATTTGTTTGCAGATGCAATTTGGAGTAATAGATTAGAGAGATCACACAAAGAGCATGTCTGTGTAACCTCAGACATGGCCTCAGGTTCTCTGCAACTTGACATCAAACGGCTATCATGGAAAAATCAGCAGTGCTCAATCAAAGGAAATGAAGACCCAGAGTCAGATGTAAATGTAATTCAGTTAATTGTCAAAGTAAGTGCATGTTTGTCTGCAAGTGTTTTTAAAGCTAACTGTATCGATGCGTATTGCTCTACAGGAAGTTTATTGTGTATTTTGTTGCATATATATTAACATGCATGACATTTTTCTTTATTCTGATTTCAAAACCGCGATCGCTATAGCGCATCTGTAACAAATAACTTAAAATGTAATTTATTAATCAGAGAGACTATGTCATGTTATTCCAGTATTCTATTTTTGAATGCATACACAAATTTTTTTTTTTATAAAATCCATTTTTTATTTATTTATTTATGGCCGTTACTACTAACAACAGCTGTACTGTTGAAGGCTCCCGACATGCAAAGCAGTCCCACAAAAAGCCCATAGTTCCGTTCTTTAGATAGATGATTTGTGTAATGCGTGTTTTGAATATGACATCTTGCATGTGTTAACACGTGTTTAACAAAGAGCCAATGGATTGTTAGTGTGTGTTGTTCAGGTGGTTATGGAGGACCTTAGATGACCATGAGAAGGTGATTTGGGAGATCCCACATCGTGCCTGTGATGCAATCTAAGACAGGTATCACATTATAGTTTCACTTTGTTATTGTGGTAGACTATTGCTGTGACCACTAAGAGCAAAACCAAACTCTAAAAATAATCTAGTCTGTGGGACAATCTACCTTTGGTTTAAAAGAACAAAGAAAGATGCATCTAGGCAGTGAAACCAGATGGTAGAGGAATTCAAGAGAAACTTAAGTGTGTGTTCAGATGAAGAGGAACCGAGTTGTGTCAGTGAAGCAAAAACTGACCAAACATTACACAATCATTTTTTACCCAATCTAATTTTGCAAAAAACACATGATAAAAAACCCCTAAACGTTCCCCTGAAGAACTTTTTAAAAAGTGAATTCCAGTGAAATTTTGTAACAATTGCAACATTTATTTAATTGCAGGTTATTTTATATGATCTTTTACTTATTTATCTAACAAACAAAGTCTGTGATACTGCATGATCATGCGTGAACAACAGAAATATTTTAGGTAAACAGTAACATGAGTTAATAAGTAGACAAGCTTTCGGACAAACGTAGTGTGTTAGGAAAGACAATTTATGCACACAAAAACTTGTCCGTCTGATTTCATACCATATATTTCTCTGAACCAGTATCTCTAAAAACTGACATAAAGTTTGCAAAGTAAAAGACACTGGTTAATAACAATTCAGGGATAAAACAAGAAAGAGCACTCACCATGGTGGTGGTAGAGCCAAAAAATATCCTCTCTCAAATGTTCACATGGACTGCTAGCTCACAACTGGACTGATGAATGTGTGTCCGTTTGCTTTTAGTTTATTTGTGACTGTAAATGCCTGCCCACTTCTGGCTACTTCCCCTATTTGCTGGCCAACCGCTGCACTGTCATCACAGGAAGCCATATCTCTCTCCTCATCAAATCTATTTGCCTATCCCGTACTGCACAATTGCTCTTTCTATACTCACATATGCTTCCCTGCTCAGCATTATGAATGAATACTACAAAAACACATATAAAAAAAAGTATTGTTTCTTTATTGTCTGAAACCTAATTGTTGACAGGAGTAATATTAACATTTAAAAAAACAAACTGTTTTCACCTTTTCTTAAGCACCACATCAATATACTAGAATAAAAATTATTGTTAAAAACATAATTTAACATTTTTTTATTTTCCATTACGGAGAAAAAACATTTAAAATCAGTACTGTCAAATGATTAATCATGATTAATCACATCCAAAATAAACGTTTATGTTTACATAATATGTCTATGTATTATATTAAGAAAAAATATATATGTGTAACATTTGTGTATATATATATAGATATATAGACATATTTTCAAAATATATACACTGTATGTGTGAGTATGTTTATGTATACATAATAAATTTACACAGTACACTCACATAAATTCTATTTTGAATGCGATAAATCAAGTTTAATCATTGTACAGCACTACAAAAAATCTTACCAGTTACCAACAATAGTGTAACTCAATACTCGTAGACTTAAAAAACACTTTTCTCCAGCTTACGAAACTTTCCTTTAATGTGAACAGCTTTTTAAAAACAAGAATAGCACGCTTTAGCTATACTAAGGCATAGTAGCATGTGCAACCAAGTGCAGGGAAATAAAATTTTACGGAACACAGCAAACAACAGGTAAGATTTGAGATAAAGAGGTATAATTTTGCATCACGTGATATGGAGATGATAAATGTACAAATGTTCACTATATGCATGTCTAATATTTTTGTTTTGATGACCTTTAGTCCTCAGATCTGTGGTACAAGTAGCTGTCTTCTGTTTCCTCTGTGTAACCATGGTAAGTACCAGTATTTTCCTCAGGACAGTGAATTCCAAGAGTTTGTTGAAGTTTCTGTTCCTGTTGTCGCATTTCCATAGAGTCCACAAGGTCATAGATGCTTCCCAGGGACCACATTGGAGATGGGAACCAGGCCTTGACATCTCCATCCTTACCCACTACCAACATGCTGAAGTAGTCACGGTTTATCTTCAACTGATTTCTTAGACTCTCCACCACATCCTGTGAAAGCGTCTCCTTCTCAGGTTGACTTTTCCCTGTAGGTTAGGATAAATATTCAATAGCCATTCTAAAGTTTTTGATGTTACTTGCAAGAAATTATGAATATGGAGGAAATTAGATTTAAAATCTCACCATTCAGTGGAAAAAACTCCACTGTTCCTGAAGCTGTTGATCCAGTTCCCACAATCTTCAACAAGGCAAAATGACGAATACCTGTCCATTTGGATTCAGTTTTAGGTTACATTGCCATGTCAATAAAATATATAATATAATCATTAAAAAGTAAAGGTTCCAAAAAGGGGTTTTCTCAGAGATGGTTGCATAGAAGAACCATTTTGAGCTCCCAAAGGAACATTTCCTCTATAAAATCAGCTTTTTTGGTATGGAAATTAAATTTTATTCACGAAGCCATTGACTCCAATACAGACCCTTTATTTCTTAAACGTGTATAACTGTTAATTTGATACATTTTCAAGAAATATCCACAAAAATCCACTTGGAGAACATGAATCATACAGTACCCAGTGGACACTCCTGTCCATTAAATGCCTGAAGCTGCTGATGGAACGAGTAGTCATCTACAGTAGGTGATGAGATGATTAGAAGTCTACGTTTGGACATAAATCTGAAAATTTACATATAATATTCAGAACAGTTGGAATGATTAGTAATCATAGCTTACAGCATTGGGAAACTCATGGTGTTTACCTCAGAAGCGAGTTCTCCCCTTGATTGTTTGTTTCTGTTTTAGAGCAGGGTGATGGATGTTGTCTCTCTTCTTCCTTCTCTGACCTACGTGATGGAAAGTTGTCGATGTAATCCAGTAAATCGGAAGGAGCTGATGGCTTGCTGAAAGCCCTGTTAAACTAAAACCACAAGAAGTGTGTCTTGTATTCGGTAGTCTTTCAAAGTCAATGTGAATCAGGAGAAAATAGGTGTTCTTACGTTAGGCCTCAGGTCATAGTCAGTCAACACCATTGAGAAGTTTTTGGAGTCCAGCCCATATTCTCTGCGAATCTCGCTGATTAACTCAGGGTTTCTGAACTTTTCTGGCAGGGATGCTTGTGGAGACTCAGAATCTGTTTCAAAGGAACAGGCATAAGCTAGAACCCAAATGCATAAGCTAGAACAATCTGGATGTACGTCAATTAAACGCTATTAACACAGCAAAACAAATATGGCTTGGTCACAAACAAATGGCTTGTAGGAGTTTCGATCTTTTAAGGGAATCAAAAACATACAGTGACAGGACAGGTTCAAATCATCAACTAATAATTCTTGCAACAACGAATCACTAACAGTTGATGAGTTGGTTCTTTTTAACGAATAAATAACATACAGCAAAACCACTGTAGTCTCATTAACAAACAAATTATTATTTTGAACTTTTGAACCTTAACACATAACGAGACAACAGTGATTCAATTCATGAGCTCTTTTGAGGGAACTATCCACACAGCCCTTTATGTACAATGTACAATAAGGTGTTTATACATTACCTCGTTGGTAGTGTTGAATGTGTAGTGTAGGATTGTGTTCAGAGCCCATGATGGACAGAACTGAGACCTTTCTTTGGGAAAACTCGCAACTACGTAGCTCATTATCATCTCTCTGTTTGATGTACTGACTTGAGACATCACTTGGGGACGAAATCACCTATGTGACACAAAACAAAAAAACAATAATTATATGGTCTCTTCCCAGGATATCTACAAATATGTATGGATCTAATCAAGAACTCACAAGAAGTCTCCTTCTCCCTTTGAGGTTTTGCATGAATTCTTTTAGAGCTGCCTTTTCTTTATCATCTGCTTCTCGTTGTGACTTCCTCCTCCCTTCTTTCCCCTTTTTCTTCTTGCCGTCCTTTCCTTTGCCTTTCTTTTTGGAGCTTGAATGGTCAACGGTTTGCTCTCCATTAAACTCCTCATTGAGGGTTTCAAAATTGGATTTTGCACCCGCATGCATTTTCTCTGCTTCCGAAGCTTTTTTCACTTCTGTTTCCAGCTCTGGGTGACCATCACTGTCTTGAGTTTTTTTCCGGTCTTCAGGCTTCAGCCTCTCATTTCCACTAGATCCAGATTTTGTACCTGCTTTGCCATTGCCTGAGCTGCCTTTGTTTTTTTTACGGATGACGAATCGCGAACGTCCACTCAAAATATCTTGTACTTTGTTCCTCAAAGTTTCTTTTTTGTCAAGACGTGTCTTCTGTGTCAGAAAGATGGATGTGGTATTCGCATGCCTCTGCGGGCTGAAGGTCCTACGCTTGCTAGAACCCTGTTTCTTCACCACTAACCTCTTCTTAGTGATCTTGCATTTCACCGGCAACCCCTTTCTTGCAACTTTCTCCAACTTTCGCACAGGTAGCTGGTCGATGACCTCAAGAATGGCCTCAACACGAACCGGGTAAGGAAATCTCTCGCTAACCCTCATGTTCTTCTTTAGAACCAGCATGGAGAAGGTATGGTCCTCCAGATCAAGGTAATGGAGAAGTTTGCTTACCATTTCAGAGTCCATAACCTCCACAGTGGCTTCTCCTAGCAAGGTGGTACGTTGGATTTGGCCTTCCATCATGGCATTCTGAATAATAGTGACGATGAGCGTGTCTCTCTCTGCCAAGCGACAATTCAGTCCTTCAGACTCCTGGATCTGCTTCTCCATCATACGCAGATAGTTGTCACTGTACGATGGTGCGGTGATCACCCACAGGCGGTGTTTCCCAGCAAAATCAGCCAAGAAGTCAGACCCTGATGGACTCTCGGGAGCTCCATCTGACCCAACGTCGTCCTTGGGAGTTGCAGGGCCACTTTGATTCTTCACTTGATGTTTTTTCTTGCCTCCTTTTGCAGAAAGCACCGGGCTGTTGATCCAGTGCGCCAACAGAAGCAGCAAGATCCACAAACGAGGCATATCGAGACTTCACACTCTCCACTAACCAACAGAGTGAGGAAGCAGAGGGAGAAATAGCAGCTTCTGGTTCACATTAGAGTTCTGACCTTGTTACAGGAAACTCTTGGAATTTCTAAGCTTCAAAGCTGTGTGCCTCATAACTTTGTGTCTGCCTGGAGGATGAGCTGTTGCAGGAGAAGAATGAAAGGGCAGGATGAAACCCAACCCCTTTACAACTCTACTGTGACTTGATCTTAGTTGTCAACATTTCATTTACTTTGGCTGCTGCTATAGTGGAAAGTATCATTGCAGAGAGTGTATTTTGACAGTTTTAGTATGTTTTCCATATTGCAGATCATGAGGCTTACATGCAAATCCATACTTGTTTTTGTATCAAAATAAATAAACGGCACCTTTTTTTAGACACTGAAACGGCTACACTAAAAATTGGATATCAGAAGCACACTTGTTCAGAGAAATGCATGTTAAACACGTGATGTTATCAGCTTGAACGTGAAAGAAAAGGCTAAAGGTGTAAAGCTTTTTTTTTATATAATAACTAGATAGCAAAGTTATTATTGCTCAGACTGCCTGAAATATAAGGTATATAATCGTAAGGTATCGTAACTATCGATATCGTAAGGTATATGTTTAAATCTACATTAAAACATACAGCACTACAAGAGAACTTTTAGAAAAACAATATTTTATTTAATGCATTGTATTTTTTATTTGTCCTACAGTGCAAAGCTTTTTTTGCCAGTTCTCATTGTGAGAAGAGGCTGTAGCAATCTGGGTTGAAGTTAATGGTTAACAGTCATGGTACACAGACATTCCACAAATGGATCTAGTTGAACAGAAACATATGAGAAACACAAGGGAAACTTCAAACAGTACCAGACAGTACTCATAGAACATATGGAATTCAGTGCAAAAGATTGTGTAATTAGATTTTTTGTTTAAATTTACATGTACTTTATAGGAATTTTAAAAACAAATAAATCGGAGCTATGCTGCTTTCTGAATCATTATAATTTTAATTTTTTATGACCAAGTGTTTAGCATTTTTATTGCTATGCTGTTAACTACCTTACGTTTAACACATTTTCCATTGTCTAGGGGTTAAGAAAGCAAGATATGATCAGGCTGAAAACCTCACCAGGTCAAAATGTGTGTGATTAGGGGTCTTTAGTCTGAATGTTGCCTTTGAACAGACTGCATGTAGAATTGCAGTTACACACTGTACGCTGCAGCAAAATAAAATCAAGAACATAGTCATCTGGAGGTGCCTTCTTAAATTTCTCAGTTTTATTTTCCGTTTCTTGTTCCTTTTTTTGAGTTCAGTGATGAAATGTTACCCGTGTCTACTACCGCCCTCTGCTGGACATGTCAATCTCGGGAAGTCCAAAAAGTTGCCATTACTTGATTACTGAACATGTCCAAGTAGAGATTTTTGTTATATCAGTTTTTTTGTTGTTGTTGTTGTTGCCGAAATAAAAAAAAATGTGTTGATACAAGTCATTTTTTCTTAAAAAAGTAGTTTATATTTAACTTTAGCTATTTGTTTGCTTGCCCCAAAATATACGGTTATTTCTTACAATTTTAGTTAATCGCAGATATTTATAGTTTCGGACAAGATGCATAGCCTACTGCAGTATGTGTTACTACAAAAAAAAGTAAAAAAAAAAATAAAAATAAAATAAAAAAGATTTATATATATTTATATTAAATCTGGACATAAAAAAAACTAGTCAAAAATGTTTGAAACTGAAAAAAACCCATCTTTATTTACGGTCAAACAATAACGGTGGTAACTATGGTAACGTTATTTAGTTGGTAAATATGGTTACTATAATACAGTTTACAACTCCTACATCAAAGTGTATCCCAGTTTTGTATCTCCCCTGAATCAAAAGCAACACAACCCCAACACAATGTGATATTTGACACGCAAAGGTTGTTTTTCGTTCAAATTCAGTTCGAAATCGTGTTTAATGCCTCGTTAAACTAGTGTCTAACGCCCACAGCACATGACCGAGTAACAGGCGTTGATTGACGGGGGAATGAAAGCGCAGCAGCGGCGCGGGTAGAGGTGAGCGCGAGTACTTCCGGGTGGCGGCTGTAAGCTGTGCGTCCCCGCTTTTCAAAGGTCGCTCATTGATGCTCTGTCTTGACTCGGTGAGAATTTCATCCTTCATTATCGATCTCCGCAACGTTGACGTTTGATCGCAAGAAATGCATTAGGGCACGTGTTGCTTTGATCGCTAAACGCAAACGGCATCCTGCAGTTATTATTTCTGCTTAAGCTAACAAGCTAACGTTAGTTCTTAGGGAAAGGAATGAAGGGGAAATGAGCGCTCGTGCCCGCCTACTGTCGGCGAGCCGACACCGAAGCCGCGTTGCTCTTCAGAAAACAAGCCATGCAAACGAATAGGACTGATGTGCTTAAAGCTGCATTCTGTTAATTAAAATATGATAATGTGTTTATAAATGTATGCGGAAATTCTGCGTGGCTTGTGCGATTGAGCTGTTTGAATGAATGACTTTTGCTTTGCCCATGCCCAATAACAAACTCTAGGCACAAGGACTAACACCCCCTCATTGTATGTGTTAACCTGAAGTTAATGCACGTTGCCCCACATCTGACCTGAGTGAGTCCTCTGGTCTGCTGACGTGGAGCACGATAATCCAATAGAGTCTGTCTGCACACGTTTAATTAAACCGGTGATTTGATTGCTTCCCACGCCCTCATACGTGCATAACCTCTGCATTGCTTTCATGTGTGGGATGCATCTATAAAAAATGTAATTACAAACGTCTACTGGAAACTGTGTATTACTTGCACGTTCCATGAAAACACATTTTGGCTATTTTGTTCTGAGACCTATTAGATATGTTTGGAAATATGTACCTCTTGTAAAGTCTCTTGACCACAATGTCAACCTTCGCATTCATTTTGCAGAGGCTTTTATCTAAAGTGACTTAGAAATATAAAAATTATTTAACAGTAAAAATTGTGTAATGTAGTAATGGTTATTTTTTAATAGAATAGTATTATTCAATAGTAATATTCTGAATAATATTTTTTGAAAATGTATTTAAATTGATAAACTACAAAGAAATATGTTTTTTTTTGTTCTTTTAGTGTGTTTTGTACTGGAGACTACCTCCGAAGACAGTGTTTATGGTGTTATAGACAATAAAGGACATGTAAGGTCTCCTGCTACTGTGTGACCTGCGCTGTCCTGCTCAGAAAAACCCTTATCACCTTCATACGCGATAGGCCTTGCCTAAACAAATACACTTCTGCACATTCCAGCGTTTCCTTAGCGTGACCTTGACTGGTACAACCTGTGGATTTATTGATCTGTTTTCTGTCGATACAAATAGACTTGCAAATATATACAATGTTCTTTAAAGGCTGTAGATATATTGCAAAGTAAAGAATTATCAAGAAAAGCTATGAAAACAAAATATTATTTGTAGTAGTTGGAGAAAAAAAAGTTTAATTTTTAATTCCGTTAAAACTGCTGGTTTGAGACAGATTGTTTAATAGTAGCCTTACAATTAAAATGAAATAAAAATGTATCATTTCATTTAGAATAAAATTTATTTTTTAATTTTAGAAAATTTAGAAAAGATTGTTATTATAAGTGTTGGATTTTCTTTTTTTTCTTTTTTATTACATTTATTTGTTTTGTAGAAACTGATACATTTTAAGTTTGATATTTATCAATATTGACATTTTACTCTATAAAAGTCTGAGTTCCTCGTGACTCAATGCCCAGTTAACAGTCACCCACTTGTGTGAACTGTGAGCATATGTGTGTCACTTTGGAGGTGGGTAAATATCTGAGCTGCATTGACTAGGGCAAAGTGAAGCATTATGGGATTTTTTTTTTTTTTCCCTTCTCTCTATCTGTCTCCCTCACATGTAGGAGGAGGGTCGTTCCGACTGCACAGCTCCTCCTTGTGTCTCCGATGGCGAGTCTTCTGCGCGTGGTTGCCACCAGCTGTTCCAGCCCCCTGTTCTCCGGGCTGGCCTGTGCTAAGAGTGTCCAGACTGTGAAGACCCCATGTGTGCGGTTCTTTAGGACCCATCAAGCCCTCTCTCGCCTCGCTAGTCCAGGTAACGCTCCTGGAATATTGAGTTGATGTAGAACATTAGAACATTCTGTTTTAGTAATCGTAGTCACTTAAAGTAGTTGCGGACACTAAATCAAGTTTTTTTTTTTTCCCTTTAGTAAGACCTTGAGTATGGTTTGCTTGTGCTTGTTTATAAACGCACTTAGTTTTGTGCAGTGACTCTCAAGGTCAGCGTGTCCCTTCCCACTATTACCTGCGTTGAGTGTACTGTAAGTGACCTGTGTAGCGTACTGGCTGCTTGGATACAGCGTTTGTTGGAGACCTGCCATTAGTGGCAGACGTTTTTTTTGAGAGAGGGGGAAGAATGGTAATGACAGCTGAGGCAGGTTATTTCTGGCAGTGTGTCAGCTGAGGAGCCAGGACTGTGGCGCAGCTCATGCGGGAAAGTGCTGGGAAAAGAAACGCATGTCTGTGGTGACTGCCAGAAGTCAGTGTGGCTATAAGATGTTTTTGGGCCGCGGATATTCACTTTGTTTCCATTCAAGTCTGGATCATTTATGTATTTATTTACTGATGCAGTACCGTTAAAAAGTTTATGGCGAGTAGGATTTTTACTTAGGCTCACCAAGACTACATCTGATCAAAATACAGTAAATTTATTGCAAGATATTTTAGAATGTCGTTTATACTTGTGATGGCAAAGCTGAGTTGTAATCAGAAATAATTCTAATATGTTACAAAAATGCAATTACCATCAGTTTTGATCAACTGAATGTGTCCTAGGTAAAGGTGTGTGTGTATAATATAATAATATATATATTTTGTTTTGTTTAAGTTAAATAAATTCTCGCTGAGGCCAGATAGTGTGTAAATTTCTTTATGAAGTATGAGTTAAGGTTGACAGGATTTGCCATTGGCATTATGCTCTTGAACAGTCTCTTGTTTTCAACAACAACAAAAACATGAATCGCCCTTGCGTTTGCCAGAAAGTGTTAAGCTTTTAATCTAATAGTTTTAAATACTTAATACTTACAATAATACAATACTCAAAACTCAATCCTGGTGACATAAAGTGGCCTCAAATATTAAAACTCAAACATATAAATTGAATTTTATTTGATAACAAAATTCCAAAGCATTGCAATCCAGTTGATATCTAATGCAGTGACATTCATTCATTTTTTTATATTTACATATGGCTGAGGTGTCCAACAATCTTTTTTTTTGAGTCGTCTTTTCTCTTTGTAGTTCAGTGTGTCTGCCTCGGGGCAGCTTATGTTGTTGTTATCTATAGATCAGGCCTGTGGTGGAATTTTCCACAAGCGACCTCATGCTCCCAATAGCAGAACATGACTTGGATGACTTCTTGATGCATATTCAGCCTGTCTAGACCGCATGTTGTTTGCACATCTTTTACAGACCAAAACGCATAAAGTGAAGCTGTGCATAAAAATTCAACATGATTGACTTTATTACACGTCCTAAAACCCGTCCGTGCTCTGTTTTACAGTTTGAATTCAGAGTTATATTTTCGAAATCATAACTGCAGAATTGGAGCTGTTGCAAAGTCACAGAGTCTTGCCTTGCTGTCTAAATGCACATAGCTGTGAAACCACGAGTCTTACAGAGACCTCACTGGCCTACAGTCTATTACGAAGGTCTCAACGGTTTTACACATTGCTTTTGAACCTCACGTTGGTCTTTATGAACTGCTTCACCGGTTGTTAGTCTGATGCTTATCTTTATTGTACTGCTTTTCTCTTTGCTCTTCGCTCGAGTTCAAAATTGAGAATTTGCACGGTTAGAACCGGTCTAAAGAGATGCTGGCTATGAGAGCAGCCTCAGAGCAGTTCTTCACTATTTTTCTGTTGTATTTAATAACAGAAAATATGTCTGCGTATGGATGATTTAAAAAGTAAAATGATTAATCACTATTAAATTTTTGTTTACACAATATGTATATCTATTGTGTATATTTATGTATGTATAATACACACACATCAAATAGTCATACAATATAAATGTTTAACCTGTGTGTGTGTGTATAATATAAAATATCAGAAGAGTCTGACAACAGCCAGTGCTTCACACAGAGATCTGATCATCATTCAGTGTGTCTGGAATCACTTACCCCCAGTTTCACAGACAAGGCTTAAGCTAGTCCCAGACTAAATTTCATGTTTGAGCTGTCTCAGATGAAAATATCTTGCTCTGACATATCTTAAAACATGTCAGTGTCATTGTTCTGTGTTAAGATGCACACCTGTAATATTTTCTTACAAGGCATTTTTATAAAAGTTGCTTAAATATCTTAATTTAACTAATGCCTAGTCCTGGCTTAAGCCAAGCCCCGTTTGTGAAACCGGACCATGAAGTAACAGAACAAACTGAGACGGACTAAATCCAGATCCAAATCCATGCTTTAAAAACCTACCTGGAAAGCTCCAGTACTGTTCAGAGTTTTAGACACTCGTGTAAAAATGCGGTAAAATGAGGATGTTTTCAAAAAGAATGCCATAAATAAATTGTATTTAACTTCCATTTAACTAAATCAAAAAAATAATTGGTAAAACAGCTTCTGTTCCTAGGTACAGTTTCCCATAATTTTGTCAGATAGGTTTTTTTGAAGCGTCTTGTTTATGTCTTTCTTACACACGCAAGTAAACGCTACACATTATGTAAACAGAAAGTTGTATTTTGGATGCGATTAATCGTTTGACAAGTTTTTTTACAACAGTTGTGATGTAAAGATTTAGAATACATAATACAATACAAATAGTTTTTTGTTTATACATATGTATAGAATATAACATGCATGTTTAAAAAATACACCTGTAAAAATAGTTTAGGATTTAAAACTACTGAATTACTAAAATCTAATGTATTCATTTATTAAAAGTACAACATCAGAAACTGTATGATAATTGTTATTATGAAATATAACATTTAACTATATCCATATAGATAAAATTGCATTTATTTAGAATTATTTTATATAATAATGATAAAAAAACCAAAAACATTTATTCATAATGCCCTAAAAACTGCTTGTTGTTATAGCCATTAATTTCAATGACAGTTGCTCTGCTGGAGCAGGACCCACCTTTTGAACTTTGAAATGTGACATGAACACCTCTCCAGACTCTGCTTGATTCTGTACTTCTCTGTTACTTCCTTCAGGCATTCCATACAAACAGCTGACTGTTGGCGTTCCCAAGGAAGTCTTTCAGAATGAGCGTCGAGTGGCCATCTCTCCAGCCGGAGTGGAAGCTCTCATCAAGCAGGGCTTTAATGTGGTGGTGGAGTCTGGTGCAGGGGAATCTGCCAAGTTCTCCGATGACATGTACACACAAGCAGGAGCCGCTATCAGGGACGCCAAAGATGTGTTTGCATCTGACGTTCTGCTTAAGGTAATGTTAGATTCATTCATTACCTTCACTTTAACTGCGTTTTATCATCGCTCATTTTCTGCATTTGTTTGCCACAGGTGCGTGCCCCCATGTTGAACTCCGCTCTGGGGGTACATGAGGCCGACCTCATGAGTGATGGAGCCACCCTAGTCAGTTTCATCTATCCCGCTCAGAACCCTGAGCTGATGGACCGCTTGTCCCAGCGCAAAGCCACTGTCCTGGCCATGGACCAGGTGCCCCGTGTTACTATTGCTCAGGGTTACGACGCCCTCAGCTCCATGGCCAACATTGCTGGGTAAGGCCGTCTAAATAAAAAAAAAATAAAAAATCTAAATAATAATTTCATTACATTTTATCCATTCACACATGTAGAATTCAATAAATGCATTGCTTTTAAAGCTTTTCCTTTTTTCTTTTCTTATTCTATTGTTTTTTTTTTTTATTATTTGTTATTTTTCAATGAATAAAAACACTTTACATATTTAGAATGCAATAGTATATTGTTACATTTGAAACATGATTATTTTTTTTTTTTTATTAAGACAGCATCCAAAACGCATTCCGTAACGCTATCTTTTTACACGTATAGAATTCATTAAAAATACTGTTTTGAAAAGTAAATACTATTATTGTATTTTAGTTTTCTTTTCTGTTTCCTTAATTTATTTGGAACGTTTGTTTGGTTTTTAAAATAGATTTAGTTCCCCTCTTTAGCACTAATATGTACAAAAAATGAAAAGGGGGAAAAAATGAAAGCATTAATTTTGAACATGGCTGTATGCATGTTCTGTATGCATTTTATTCAAATGAGATAATCCCTTATTTGCAAATTTAAAGAGATTTAAGATATTTGAAAGATCACAGGACATTTCATTAAATGTTTTAAAAGTAAGTTTAAATAAATGGCTTGGTTCACCGGTTTGCTCTTACCTATTTTGCATTTATTTATTTTTTTTAGTTTTGATTTTATTATTACTTTACAGTTTACCCAGTGACCCGTTTACCGAAATCTTGAATGTCACTAGTATCAATAAATGTGAGATTTGTGGCCAGTGTGAAGTGTCGTGATTCCTGCCTCATCAGCGGCTGTGACTGATGTGCATTTGTTTTTCTTGGCAGTTATAAAGCCGTGGTCCTGGCAGCCAACAATTTTGGCCGCTTCTTTACTGGTCAGATCACAGCCGCGGGGAAGGTTCCTCCTGCTAAGGTATGCTTGGCATAACCACACACACACGTCTGGAGTGTTATTTTGAGTTTGCTTGATTCATTGCCGTACACCTCTCGCATTAAGTCTTGGATGGAGATATTAGCGCTCTTCATATTTTCCCAAATTAGCCATTTCTGTTTATTTCAGAGTTTGAATTTTAAAAAAGGCTGTTCTTATTGGCAGGTGTTGATCATTGGAGGTGGAGTGGCTGGGTTAGCTGCTGCTGGCTCGGCCCGTGCTATGGGTGCCATTGTCAGGGGTTTTGACACCAGGTAAAAAGTCATACAACATACTTATTTTGTTTATTTTTAGCAAGGATGAATTAAATTGTTTGTAGGATTTAGGATCCATTTGTAAACAGTGAATCATGGTTGCCGCAGAAATATTAACACAAATGTTTTCAATTATGATAATGGGACATTTTTCTTGAGCACTAGATCAGCTTATCAAAACTTTTTTAAACATTTTGTCCCCAAATCTTTATAGTGTACATCGCATTCAAAAAGTTGAGATCGGTAAGATTTTGAATGGAGTTTCAGCACATCGAGGCTGAATTTATTTGAACAACAATACAGAAAAACAGTAATATCGTGAAATGTTATTGCAATTTCTAATGTTTCCTATTTTAATATACTTAAAATGTAATCTAATTCCGTTATGCAGCCATCAGTGCTCCAGTATTTAGTGTCACATGATCCTTCAGAAATCATTTGAATCTGCTGAATGTTTAAATTTTTTTTTTTTTTTTTTTTCTTTGACCCTATGATACATTTTCTATGATTTTAAAAAGTGAAAAGAACAGCACTTGGCCATGTTGGCATCTTTTCTAAAAGTCTTTACTATCACTTTATCCATTTAATGTATTAATGTAATGTATTAATTTCTTTAAAAAATAAAAATACACTGACCCCAAAGGTTTCAGCAGTATATTGTTTAAATAAAAAAAAAAAATCAGTTTTGAATTAACTGTTCTTTTTAAAAATGTATCTTAAAGTATCACAGGTCCAAAAAATATTAAGCAGCACAGCAGTTTCCGATAGCTACTAATAAAAATTGGCATATTAAAATGATTTCTGAAGAATCATGTGACACTGTAGACTTGAGTAATGGTGCTAACAATTCAACGTTGCTTCACAGGAATAAATTATATTTGAATGTATGTTAAAATAGAAGACGCATTTTAAAATGCAATAATATTTCATTCATTAATTTTTTTTATTCTTAATCTCAAATAGATTCAGTCATAAGCATAAGAATCTTTTTTTTTTTAAAACAACAACAAACACCTACATATATACTGCCATTCAAACATTCAGAAGATCAGTAAGATTTATAAACTTGATGTGAGATTAAAAAGCATATTTTATTTCCTTTTCTGTCTCCAACCTACTGTAGCTTATTTGTCCAATTAACATGATATCTGGCATGCGTTATTAAACTGGAGGGCACCAGGAGAATGATTTACAGATGTTTTACTCAATTTGTGTTGCTAGAGGGCGCTATAACATCCTTGCATTACGTTTTTCATAGTTTTCCACAACAACTTCGTCACAATTGCCAAATGCGAGCTATAATATTTGTTCCTTTTTTCAATTAATTAACCCTGATGATTCTCGCTTGCAGCTAAATCTTGTGTATTTCTCTCCCTTTTTTAATCGGACAGATGCTCTTTTATTTCCAATTTTTGTCAGTATTTATAAATTTGAGTTTTGAGTCACCGTTCCGCTCTAGTTTAGATTTATGATGTTTGTTTTTTCTGAAAGGTTTGATTTTTCCAAAAACAAGAAGATAGAAAGGCCATGTGCAAGAAAACAGTGATGTCATAGCTAATCCTTCCAAAATAGTTTGAAATGTACAGATTTAAAGTAAGCTACATTTTACTATGATTTAATGACTGTGATCTTACAGCGTGAGCCAAGTTTGGTGTATTTTGTTAGAATTCGCATGCTTTCTGTGCTTTGGAACATAACACTTGAAAGCTTCAAGCAGCAAGCATCCTCTCGGTGGCAGTGTTGCATTACTCTTGTCCTTCCTCTTACTCAGAGCGGCTGCACTGGAGCAGTTCAAGTCCCTGGGTGCCGAGCCACTGGAGGTAGACATAAAGGAGTCAGGAGAAGGCCAGGGCGGTTACGCTAAAGAGATGTCCAAGGAGTTCATCGAGGCAGAGATGAAGCTGTTTGCCAAGCAGTGTTTGGATGTGGACATCATCATCACTACTGCGCTTATCCCCGGTACACACACCTGCGGCATCTCATTCATTTATTGATATTTTTTTCTCTACAATGAAATATGATGTCCAACCTGTTATTGATGTCTAACCTGCATCATAGAGGCAGGAGTAAATCACCTGGGAGTTTAACAAAGGTTGGCTGTTTATTTATTAATAAATCTATCAGACTATAAGCAAAGACACAAAAATGGGGAAAAAGTACAGTCTGGAGTTGGGGGGGCATTCATAATACAAATACAATACAAAGCTGGTTGAAAATTAGTGAACTTAATATGTAAGAGCTGCAGCAGAGGTAAAGATTATCATTGCTTCACTTCATTTTGGTCTCGCATCACATAAATCTGTTGTTTTATTTTTAAGAGATTTAAAATACGGCAAACATATCTTGTGGACTTCTTTTATGGTGCTTTCTCGTTCATTTTAGAGCTTGTCAGTCTCTAATCATGATGAACTGAGGAAAAAAAAAAAGATGATTCTGAAGTTAAATTTGTTGCTTTTCATGGAATTTTTTTTGGTCAATTTTAAGTTTACATTTGAACTATTCTTTTAACCGTGACCCTGGTTTATATCAGGATCCTCAATTCATACTTGTATGACTTTTTGAAAAGAGAAACATTTACCCGACATAACTAATTACGTACAGAATAATTACCAATCCAACGGCTCTGTGACTGCAGATGCGCTTCATGTTTATTTGAAGCATGCTATCTCCATGACTGAATGCTAATAAAAATCAGGTGTCTATAACGGAGTATATTTTATGAAGTTTCCTGAGTGACACAAAACCAAGTGTTTTTCTTGGTTGTGTTGCTTGTTAAGTATCTCTGTCAGTTCCTGTGACCCTTGCATGCTTTTGCACACTCCTGGTGTCACTCCAGTTGTATTTTATTTCCATCCCTGGAGCCACGCAGCCACCAGTTGGACTTTTAGCGCACTACATACCTGGCGGTTTTTAGCATGCTCAGATTGGTAAAACGCATGCAATCTGTTCCACTTTTATCGGAATTGTGTTTTTCTTTTAAAACCAACAAGCCGCAAAACGGCTTATCAGTATATTAGGTTGCACGGATAAAAGGCACATCAGAGGAGTCTTATTAAATGCATATCAGTCATGGTTTTGGTTTACCAGTCTCACTGTGCTGAAATTATTATGCAGGTCGGAAGGCCCCTGTGCTGATTACTAAGGAAATGGTGGAGACCATGAAAGATGGTTCAGTGGTGGTGGACCTGGCTGCAGAAGCTGGGGGCAACATCGAGACCACAGTTCCTGGAGAACTCTCTGTTCACAAAGTGAGTACACTGCAACAGTAAATTATTATTATTATTATTTAAAAACATTTATAAGAGGCCCCATTCAAAAATACCATCCAAACTCTTGAATGTTGATTTAGATTCACTCGTTTGTTTGTTTGTCTGTGTCGTTTCATTAAATATGTTACTGTAACTTCCTATAGGGTGTGATCCACATTGGCTACGCTGATCTTCCCAGTCGCCTCCCGACTCAGGCCAGCACATTATACTCTAACAACATCATCAAACTCATCCGTGCCATCAGCCCAGATAAGGAAGTTTTTCATTTTGACGTCAAAAACGAGTTTGATTATGGCACAATGGACCATGTCATCAGAGGTTCAGTAGTTATGCAGGTAAACAATTAAATTTTGGTTTTTGTTTTGTTTTGGAGGACATATTAACATTCCCAATTGTATTGCATATTATAGGTCACATCCTAAATCAGTAAAACCTTACTTTCAAAATTTCACACTCAAAATTCTAGCGCAATTTTTTTTGTTTTTGTTTTTTTGAAAACTTGCATCTGTGCAAAGTTGGACAAGGCAACAAATCCCACTTGAATATT
Organism: Enteromius afrohamiltoni; assembly: GCA_034779775.1. NCBI lineage: Eukaryota > Metazoa > Chordata > Actinopteri > Cypriniformes > Cyprinidae > Enteromius > Enteromius afrohamiltoni. Next base: position 7,918,539 of record JAUYWG010000059.1, on the reverse strand, counting down.
TGTCCTTAGACCAGTTAATGCCAAAAGTAAATTACACAATATTAGCAACTATTCTATATATTAGTTGTTTTCTGTGTGATTTGATGTTTGTTACACCAAAACATTGGATTAGTCGTGCATGCGTTCTCCGTGTATGCCCTGATGTTTAACTAATACAGTAATTTGACATGCATGAGATGTTTTATTCAGTCTGGCTGTTGACCTAAAATGACTTTGACACCCCTGAGCTAAAGGATGTGAGCCATTTGAAATTTATGACTCAATATCTCTCTGGCACACTTTTAGCTTTCAAGGAGTTAAGTTTTGGTGGTATTTGAATTCAGGCTCTCGCTCTCTCTCTCTGTCTGTCTGCAGGACGGAAAAGTGCTTTTCCCTGCACCGCAACCTAACAACGTCCCAGTGGCAGCACCTCCAAAACAAAAGAGTGTCCAGGAGCTGGCGAAGGAAAAGGCAGCTGCCGTCTCGCCCTTCAGAGCCACCCTCACCACGGCTGGGCTTTACACCGGAGGTAAAGCCTTCCTCTTCCCGCCGGATCTCTCCAGGTTCCCCCTGGGGTTAATATGAAAGTGGCTCCCCTTGTGTTTTAAAAGGAAGAGACCGCTGCATTGGTGGTCTCTGACACTGAACTATGTTAATAAGGTTGCCGTGTAAGTTTAAAGCGGCCCCCCTTTATTGTCTTTGAGACTAATCCAGTTTTTATTTTTCCCTTTTATCCACTTAACGATCTTCATTGCTAAGAAATTTCAAAAATAGCAGCTCCTCTGTTTGGCCGCTTTGTCCCAAGATGTGATTAGACTCCAAAGCCCCGCTAAACTAAACGGCACACAAATGAATTCTATTGGTTGCAGACGCCCAAGGACCACTTGTGTGAGGAAAGGCAACTTTGGCTCCACATCAAAGCGCTCACTTCCTCACTCAGACAAGCCGCAAATACAACTCGCACGTAAATAAACACCGGCTGATAAACAAACATGCAAATGAGATCTTCCTGGCCTTTCATGGTTTTCCTGTATCTGTATGAGCTTAGGTACAGGGAATCCTGGCTTGCTCGGAAGGCTGAAATTGTTGCCTTTTGAAATTGCGATTGGTCACATAATTGCGGCACAAGCGGTTTTATTTTCCACATCACCTTGGCCCGTTCTGGCATCTGAATGCCAGGAACCTAGGATGATAACATGGTGGTTGTGTAGCTTGTTTCCCTCCTGCTGTGTATGCCTGTCCTGGCATGGTGTTGTGGTTTTCTTACTCTCAAATGGCTGGTCTGTGAGTTGGATACCGAAAGGATTAATATTATAAAAATAAATCTAATAATATATATATATATATATATAATATAAATGTGTATGTAATATATTATTTTTATTTATATATATTATTTATTATTTTTTTTAAATAATACCAGTTTTTGTTTTTGTTTATTTATGAATAAATACTATGGAATTTTATATATTTACCAAAAGAAGTTATGGAACTTTTTTTCTGAGTAAGTTTTATGAGTCAGACAGCAAATGTTCTCTATATTGGAGCTGAGGTGGCACGTGTACATGACCCACAGCAGTGTTGATGTTTTGAGAGGATTATAGGATGTATAAACGGGACCCGTTGCCCCTGGCACTGTGCTGATTTGTCTTTGCAGTGAAGCAGTCAAAATTACCTTTACTGAAAAACAAACCTATAATGTTTGACGTTCTCTTTTTTTAATTTTTAATTTTTTTTTTCTTTCTCTCCCTACTCAGGTCTGGCTTCAACGATCGGTCTTGGGTTGTGTGCTCCCAATGCTGCTTTCAGTCAGATGGTTACAACCTTTGGTCTGGCGGGAATCGTGGGATACCACACCGTATGGGGCGTCACTCCTGCTCTTCACTCCCCACTTATGTCGGTTACAAATGCCATTTCTGGTAAGTCAGGAAATCAAAATGCACAACCAAAGTGAAAGCAGTTGCTAAACTTACATCCCCTGGCTCTTAATGTTTGTGCGGCCTTCTTGAGCATCAGTAAATGTTTTCAGCTTTTGTAATAGTTATGCATGAGTCCCCCCAGTTGTGCTCGTTGTGAAAATATGTCTCAAAATCAGTCACTTTTGGAAATGGTTAAAATATGCAGAAGATGCTGGAAAGCCAAAGAACGTGATTTTCTGAAGAACAGCAGGCAGTTGAAATGCTCAGGACCAACAAGGCACTCATGAACAACTATCACAAAATCTAAAAACAGTCGTTGATCATCCAGGAAATGACACATAGTATTAAGATTCAAGGGTATGTAAACTTTTGAATGGGGTCATTTTTAAAAATTCAGTTTATATGTAAACGTATATGTTAAAAGAAATAGCTTATTTAGGACAGCACTTAATACAAAATTACATGCAATTTTCACAATCCCTTTTTTTGTTGCAATTATTAATATTTTGCACATTCTGCAAGGAGTATGTAAACTTATGAGCATAGATGCATAAATAGTAATTTCTCATGAAATTTGGAAATGTCACAAGATCAAATTTTTCTTCTCAAGCACAGGTCATCAAAGCACTTTGTTTTCTTCATCTGAGTTTGCCCTTTAGCTACGGAGGGCTCTCAAGTGGGTGTGAATTACCCACTTGCTTTAATAGGCAGAAAGTGTCACCTCATTTTTTTTTTTTCTTCTTCCCACCCTTGAGTTAGCGTCTGTGACGGGCCGACGTAGCCCACCCGTTAAGTGGCGAATTCAAGTCTTCATTAGTCTAGACGTAAGGTCCCAGGGTTCAGCGGTCTTCAGAAGGCCACACCGTCAACAGCCAAGCAGATCAAGGATGCTTCTGTGCTTCGTTAAGCTTTTATTCATTTCTCTCAGCAGGTTGAGAAACCAGGAAAGGTTTGATTGTTATTAACACCACCAAGTCCTTGGTGGTCTGCATTAAAGAGTCCTTTATGTCAAGAGAGCTATAAACTTCACATCAAGAGTGTGGGGAATCAACTGAAGCAATTAGTTTGCCTCGACCTACTGCACACTTCCTGTGCATTACTTTATTAGTCTTGTAGAGACAGTCTATTGCTTTTCTTTGTCGTATGAGGTGTTACATATTTGACACTTATAGAACTGTGTCTTTCACAGGCCTGGAAATGTGAGCGAGTCGGAATTCGCTTCTTTCGTTGCCAGAAGTAATGAAGCTCTCACAAAAGTGACCGAGACGTTAAGCCACTAATGTGGAATTTCTCATTTTCATTGAAGGTGTGGGAGAACTTTTCCAGAAGCGTAAAGTTACTCTTTAGCTCCTTTTTGGAGTAGAGTTCCTCTCTTGCTCTTTTATCTACCTGAAACTGGTGAATCAGAATGACTCCACATTGCTTGATATGAATGTTTGAACATTACCCAATCTTTACTGATGAACGTGGGCTATTAGATTTTGGTTTGGGGTCTATTTGGGCGACGTGGCAGTGACCTAATGGATGTGTCATTGCTTAAAACATCACCTCTCTTTATTCTGTGATCACAGAAAGTCCGAAATCTTATCCAGCCATTAGCACAACAGCCATCCATTTGTGGATTTCAAGCAGACTCCGGCATCTTTCATTTTCATCCAAGGGTTTTATTTTACAGATATCCAGACCTTTGCATGTCTGGGTGCGTGTGTGGCGGTTCGTGCCTGCATAGGTTTACAAATCGTCTGTTGTGTTTCCTGCAGTGTTGTGGTAGCGTGCTCTTGGCCTGCGAGCTGGTCTGTGATCAATTGTTACTTCAGAATTACAAAGTGAGAGGAAATGCTTACCAACAGTTACACACTCCATTGACTTAAGATACCGCTAACTATCAGGGCCACCTCAGGTTTGGTCAGTCGAGTCGATGCCGCGGATGCATTTGAAAACGATTAAAGAGGTGATGGTTATCTGATTTCCCTCGGGGATGCCAGTGTTGTCCTCGTTAATTCCCGATCAACATGAGTTACAAACGACTTGTTTTGAGCGCTAAGAGGGCAGTGCCAGTCTCAAGCATTTCTCAAGATTTCTAGTGGAATTGAGCTTTATTATAAGAGGGAAATGACTGGAACGGTTGTCATAGGCCTGTATCAAGTGGAAAAAAACAAGGCTTAAGTCACACTTTGAGCAAATTGGAAAACAAGTGGAAATTGTCAAATATTTATCCGTATGTGCTTTTATTAGTCAGCATGGATGTAATGATTGCATCTCATCAGAATTTGAGTCCGATGTACAGTTTTCCTGTCAGTGGCACTAATATTTTGTGTAGTTAATGGTGTATCTGGTAAATAAAGTGTAGTTGTTATCAGCATCTGCATTGTTCTAAAATATGTGTTTAATGATTTTAAACTACAATATTTATTCCGTTCCAAATAGTGTATTCTGATAAATAAAAAAAAAAAAAAAAAAAAAAAAAAATATTGTTGACTACTATATAAAATAATTAATTGTACATATTTAAGTTACTTATTCAATTAAACTACTTATATTTTTATTCTGATTAATTGTGATATTTATTTATTTTATATAACATTTATTTGAATTTAATTTAAACTTTTTTTTAATATGAAAATATAATTAAAATAAGCTACTATTTAAACTTTTTTTTTTATATAATTCAAATATTATACTTTTCTTAGTTTAAATCATTTTTTGTTTTGTTTGTGAAAATAACATGGATGTTTTGTGTTTTCAGGATTGACTGCTGTTGGTGGGCTCTCCCTCATGGGTGGTGGATTGCTCCCTAGCAGCACAGCTGAGACCCTGGCCGTACTGGCTGCTTTCATCTCCTCTGTCAACATTGCCGGTGAGTGCATTAATCACACCATCCTGTACCTGCCAACAGCAAAAAGCGAGATAAAACATTGCTAAAATATTGTATTCTGAAAGTCGAGTAAGATTACAGATGAGAGCAGGTTTCGGGCCGCTCACTGCCCTCTGGCTGCCCTGCATCTTGTGTTCGTGAGAAGAGCGACGTATTCCGTTCCTTCCAGGTGGAATAGTTTAGTCCGTCAAACCTCACACCTGAAACAGGAAATGTCAGCGCTGCAGTTTTGCTTCAAAGAGCTTCGGTCATGTCATAAATCAGGCTCTGCTCAAAACCAACCAACAAGGCCATTAAGGAGGAAAAGGGGAAAAATGGCTTTAAGTGGGGAGTTGGCCAAAATGCCATCCTAAATCCAATGACCCCTTCATTCTGCATCCTGGTACGGTTGGCCCAGACGCCAGTCCAGGTCAGAGGGTGTGTTAGTGATTTAATAGCATGCTACTAGGCTTTTACAGCCATTTTTCATCATGCTACAATAACAGCTTTTTGATACGTGTTCCAGCGCACATAAAGTGTCTGAATTTATATATTTATCTTCTCAGAAGGCAGGTGTTTAATTTCAGTTGAAAGATGGTTTTTGTTATTTCCATTCCTCATACACAGCGTTTCGTCCCGCAGTCCCATTACCCATAAACCTTAGAGTTAGAAATATGGACATTTGGTCTCTTTTTCCTATCCTCTTTTTCGACCGTTTTTATTGTTACAAGTGCATGCAGGGAAAAAATAACAATTGCCCTTTCCAATTTAATTTCAATAAAAGACAAGGAATTTATGGTGAACCTGCTCCATTAATGACAGGAATGAAAACATATTTTATTCTCTGGCCCTGACTGTAATGTCTGGATATCCTTCACATTTAATTGTGGGAAAACGGAACGTTCTTTCTAATGCTGTATACATTGTGTTCAACCGTCTAAGTGCATTTACTTCTGAGTTTAAATATTTTACCGGGATCCTTAGAGGAACGGGTCACTAAGGTTTGAGTGAAACTGGATATCCGCCTGAGTTTCGAATGAAAATCTTTGGTTTGGTAATCGTCCTAGTACGTTGCTTAGCTAGGACGGCGTAAGCCAGGAAAATGAATGTAAATGCAATCACATGGCGATTTAAAAATACTTCACTAACGAGCAGCAGATGAGTGACTCCCGTCATTCTTCAAGACATCCTTCTGCAGCTCAATTAAGAGATTTTACACACGGGACCTGATGTAAAATAAATATTGTTTGTTACATTAACTATCATCTTTTGATTTGTGTTTTATTTATTTATTTGGTCAGGTGGTTTCTTGGTTACTCAGAGGATGTTGGACATGTTCAAGCGGCCCACTGATCCTCCAGAGTACAACTACTTGTATCTCCTTCCTGCTGGCTTGTTTGTTGGGGGTTATGGCGTTGCTCTTCAAAGCGGCTACAACATTGAACAGGTAAGACTGCTATGTTGATGGATGGCAGATGGTAAGACAAAAAAGCTGCATATAGTTCAAGCGAAGTCAGTTTTAAAATGACAAATAATGAAATGTAAAACTTAGGCTTGTTCATTTAATTGAGACTTTATTCATTTTATTTGAGTAGTTTTAGTACTTTAAATTAAGATTCTCATTTTTATTTACATTTGATGTATTTCAAATAATTTAAAACATAACACTTATTACAATGTGTATATATTATGGCTGTTAATAACACAAATAAAGAAGATCAAAAATTAAACAACCGCAAAAGAAATGAACTAAACTTGAAATGAAAGGTGAAATCAAAACTGGAAAAGTATCTTGTAGTGTGTTCAGAGAAATGACCTCCTGTAAACCTTCTCTTTGTCCAGATGATGTACTTGGGCTCTGGGTTATGCTGTGTGGGGGCTCTTGCGGGTCTTTCCACCCAGTCCACGGCTCGTCTCGGTAACACCCTGGGCATGATCGGAGTGGCCGGTGGCATTGCTGCTACGTTCGGAGCACTGAAACCTTCTCCAGAGCTCATGGCACAGATGAGTGCGGCCATGGCGGTGGGTGGCACTGCTGGTGAGTACACTTGTATGCTTGTGTCTGCATGCATTTCTTCTTTAGTCAGCGGCCTTTGAACCTCCAAGTGTGTCAGTGTAAATGGTAAATAACCTTGTGATTTCCCCGCAAAACCAGGTAACGGTCATCAGGGCGTGTGAGTCACACAGCACGGTATCACGCTTTGTAGCCAGTCATTTCTAATCTAAATTGCTAATTATTCCTGGAAGCCTGCTGGAACGTAGTTTAAACCGTCCCGACCAGCCTCAGCTTAAACCAGAAGTCTGCTTGATTCCAGATGCTTCCACCCTGAGGTCTCAGCCCGCCCCAAACATGCCCCCCGCACACCCTTCCCCCAACCTTCGCCCCAGATTCACATCAACACACACACCGCTTCATCGGATGTGACCCGTTTACCAGCAGGCCTGAGTTCTCCTTTGTTGTTTGCAGGTCTGGCCATCGCCAAGAAGATCCAGATCTCTGACCTGCCACAGCTCGTCGCCGCTTTCCACAGTCTGGTGGGTTTGGCGGCTGTGCTCACCTGCGTTGCAGAATACATGGTGGAGTATCCACACTTCGCAACCGATCCTGCAGCCAACCTCACTAAGATCGTAGCCTACCTGGGGACCTACATCGGAGGAGTCACCTTCAGCGGATCTCTGGTGGCCTATGGCAAACTTCAAGGTCCTGCTCGTTTGGATATATAATAACAGTTAAAGAGATTATATCTAGAGATTATATATAGATTATATATAAAGGATTAATAAAGCACATATTCTGCTTGTCCATATTCTACATCCCTAATCATACTCACCCAATACCTAAACTAACTTACTAACTATTAATAAGCGGCACATTAGGAGTTTAAAGCAATTCATCATTAATGGTTCATTAATAGCTCACCTAAAAGTGATAATTCTGTCTGAAGAACAGATTTTGCAATACATTGAAAGTCATTGAGGCCCAGAGACATATTTTCAGTATTCTCTTTTGTGTTCACAAGCCATTCAGGTTCGAGACAAAATGAGTGCCCAAATGACAGATTTTAAATTTTGGGGCAATTTATTTTTAGGAAGAAAAAGTTGTTTTTTGAAAGTTGCAGGGTTGTGTGTTTTTTATTTTTTTATTTTTTTTTTTTATTTAGACTAAACTGAATATATCAGTTTAATTAATAATTTAATAATACTTTTTTTTTCTAATTTCTGTGCAATTGTTTGTTATATTTATTTTAAAGGTTTAAACCATTGAGCTTTTATTTTGAAGGAAAACTGTAGTGACCCCTTTAAATCTTCTTTTGGCAACAGGCGGTTTATAAACGGATTTCCCTTATAATACGAGTTGGTGTGGAGTGGGTTTACTGCGTACTGAACTGCTGAGAGATACTAAAAAAACACAGAATCATGAGCTGATCACATGTAATAGAACACAGTGCCACGCTTCACTTTAAAACATGCAATGCATGCATTTAATTATTTCTATTAATCATGCAGCTCTATTAGAAATCTCAATGTTGTGGGTCTAGGTCCTCACTGTCTGGTGCAGCTTTGTTTAACTCATCGGCCCACTGGTGCCACACATGCCTCATGTTTAAATCTTGGCCAGGCGGAACCTCTCAGAATTTGGCACTAATTAGTCCCTCCGCCCCCCAGTCATTTTCCACTTGTCCCTCAAAGCTGGAACGCATTATCTTCAGGAGCTTTCCCATTCCTCCACCACTACCACCGCTCTGAAGCCTGCAGGCCTACACTGATAAAGCAGATTAGAAGTCTCATTTTTATCCTTGTGAGTTTTTCTTTCAGCCTATAAGGAGGGCCGGTGTAGAGGACTGTACATAATCGCCCATTCCAACTGTATCGCTGACTTGTTACGCAGCAGATGCTGAAGAGTTATTGATTCAGCTCCTACTGAGTTTTTCCTGTGCGCACATACTTGTCTCGCTCTGATGATATGTCTCGTACATATTATTATAGTTAACAGAAAGCTAGCAGCTGCTTAAAGTGCACTTTAACAACATGGCATGCAGTTGTGTACTTTTGTTTAAAACACAACTCAAACAAGCTTAGCGTTTCCAAGAAGTTCTCACACTAATTTTATTTCACTTATTATGCTCCCAAAGAGCACATGGTCTGTGGCGTACGTGCTGATCAACTTTTTGTGTTGCTCTTTTCACTTGACTCGTGCAGGTCTCCTCAACTCAGCTCCTCTTATGCTTCCTGGTCGTCATGCGCTGAACGCCACCCTCATGGCAGCCAGTGTGGGCGGCATGATACCCTACATGCTGGATCCCAGCTATACCACTGGCATTACCTGCCTGGGTTCTGTGTCTGCACTCTCTGCCATCATGGTAAGGGATTCACACAGTCTTCCAAAATCTTATTTCTTTTTCCCTAGAGTGTTTTTGAGTGGTTCAGAGTGTAATATACAAACATAACATGTATCTTAAATGTATACATGCATGTGTTTGTATTTATATACATATATATTTTTTTAATTCTTGCCTGTATATTTTTGAGTATATATTTATGTAAATATACAGTTATAATATAGAGCCATTAACATGTGCCCAATTGAAGAAAAACAAACAAAACAAAACTGACTTTCGTAGTATTTACTCTACAGTATAAGATGTGCACTATCCATTGACAAGACTGTAGATTTGGAAGAGATGCTATCAGCATGTTTCAATGTGCAAATACAACATGATCCATCAGCCAATATATTGGCCTACCTCTATCTTAAGTAGCGACAGTTGTTTATAAAATGACACGTACCACCAGTAAGTGGAATACTAAGCAAATGCGGATGTAGAGACCGATTGAGGTCAGAGATTAAAAAGCTTGAGTGCAACTATAGCCTGTACAACTTTGTTCAGCCTTTCAGAACAGCACAACATACTGCAGGTAAACCCTGCAGCTCATGAAACCCAAAACCCTTTGGCTTTATTTATTTATTTTTATATAATCCATAAGAGCACACCACCATATGATGACAGATAGAAGTAAACCAAAATCAAGAAATTTCAAGGAATGGCTTTTGGAGTCCTGGTAAACATTGGCGTCATGGTGCTTTCATCATTTGTCAATAATCAGGAAGCTGACATTTTTATACAGCTCCTTTTACCTCCATAAAGAGAAACAATCACCTGCAGTATGGTGTCTGGCTCTTTTTACAGTGATTATTCTTCAAGTCTCCGTCTTTTTGCTTGTTGGTAGGTATTTTTTACATGATGCATGGTAGCTGGCTTTGTTTAGGCCCGTTCCCTGAGGAAAGTACATTGTTTAATAATACAGGGATGATATCACGGATGAGTGAAAGGAATACTGTGTTTTGACAAACACCTCATGCCTTAATTTAAGCTCATTGCAACCAAATCTGTGTGAAATATGTTGCTCTGGCGTGCACTATATCACGTTTCCTATTTGCATCATCACCCAGTGTTTTATAAAAATGAACCGTGTGTACAATGCTCATACCTCCGGCTTGTGATTTTTCCTTTTTGGTGGACTTTCTTTTTGTTTAAATGATGGAATCGAGTTACTGTTGCGCTTTGCTCGCTTGTCATCACCGTAACCTTTGATCTCCACCCTTTTTTCTCTCTCTGACCCTCTTTCTGACCCCGCTTTTCGTTTTCTTTGTAGGGCGTGACCCTGACAGCCGCCATCGGAGGGGCCGACATGCCTGTGGTGATCACAGTGCTAAACAGCTATTCCGGCTGGGCTCTGTGCGCTGAAGGCTTCCTGCTCAATAACAACTTGCTGACCATTGTGGGTGCCCTCATTGGGTCTTCTGGAGCCATCCTCTCCTACATCATGTGTGTGGTAAGTCTCGGAGTTCCACCTCCTTTTATGAATATTGTATGTGAGTCATAATAAGGACATTTGTTACAAAAAATACAATTTAATGCATTTTAGATTTGATTTTCTCAAAATGCATATGGACGACTTGTACTTCATATTATTAGTTGATTCTGTTATGGTTTATATTTCAGATATGACTTTAAAATTTTCATGATAAAGTATCCAAAAATTATTTGCACAGTGTGATATATAACTCATGCAGTTGTCCACTTATGTTTGGATTTGTTAATTCAGATTTTAAATAATGGCTCATCCCTATAAATGACAAAATATCCACGCTATAATCAGTTTGTAGGACATCACAGCTGTCACGATTAAAATGAAATTAAGTAGTGACTGCGACTTTAAATTTAGATCTGCTCAATGTTGCACCAAGATTTGTATGTAAAAATGTGTTAAAAAAAAACAAAACGAACAAACATACAGTGTTGCCCATTTATAACCAATCAAATACGAGTCTGATTGGCCACTGCACTGATAAGCTCAACAGAGGCATTCAGATGAGTTATTGTTGTTGTAAATGTTTTTGCTTGCTTTCTCTGTATAATTTATTTGCGGTTTGAATAAATTTGGTACAGGTAATGAAATATGAGTTAATCATCCGTAACCATCCCCCTTCGTAGTGTCATCAAGGTTCACCTCTGTTATTGTTTTGAAAATGTGACCTTTAAGGGCAAAAACCATGCCTTTTAAAATGAGCAATAATCAATTCTGATGTGTGGATCAATTCATTACACAAACCTATTAAAATGTCATTTTAAATAATTTGTGCATAATTTAATTAATATTAGATGTGTATGCGCATCTAAAAGCCTTGATCTCAAAGGCTGAATGTTCCTGTTATAATGATTTCCATGGCTTGTGGGAATTCAGCACCACAGTTTTAAGTTGGACAAATGGTATTATTTTACATGTACCCGCTTTTTATTTTTCCTTCATATGCAAATTCTCATTGAATCATTTTGGCTCGATTCATGATATCCTGTTAATAATGTCTAAATGTCATATGGACACACATTTTTCTTTACACAATCTGCTTATTTTTCCGCTTGGAGTCAGTCTTCCTACTCTGCAATCCTGATTTCCAAGCTTTTTTTTTTTTTTCTTCTCCTCACTAGGCCATGAACCGCTCACTGGCAAATGTCATTCTGGGTGGCTATGGCACCTCATCCACCGGCACGGGCAAGCCCATGGAGATCACAGGTACCCACACTGAGGTCAACGTGGATCAGTCGGTGGAGATGATCAAGGAGGCTCAGAATATCATCATCGTTCCAGGTAATGGAGGCCCTTTGTAGCCTCGTACATCTGAAACTCTTCGTTTCAACTAGATCTGGAGCGAACAGCGACTTCAAACGATCCTTTATGTTATGTCTGTTAAAGCAACCTCGCTTCACCCCCATTACATCACTGGTAATTTTCTGACCCCTCCTGTGCGGGATAAACCCCCCAGAATGCACTCTGAGGCCTGCTGGGGCTTGTTCTAAGGTGGTCTTAAATTCTCACTGTTTTCTTAAAGCCGTAGACACATTCGTGTGATATATATATATATATATATATATATATATATATATAATTTTTTTTATCTGTCTGTTTGGGCTCTACTCCTCCTTGAGTATTTTTTATTTTTTATTTTTTTTCCGGTAGGCCTCCCGTGGCATTGTTCATGCGAGCCAAACTGTAGAGGGTGATGTCAGGTTTTCTGGCAGGGTCGCGCTACATTTCGTTTGCCCAGATATAGCTGGCTGCTTGAGCAGGATGTGTCCGATGAACTTTAATTGTGTTTACCTTCAATACAAGTTTAGTTGGCAAGTAAATATTTAGTCGGACTTACATATTTTCTGTGGCTGGATCTTAGCAGGGGCCTCCGTACTGGCCTTCAGCAATGGCAACTCTCATGCTGCTTTGTTCTCTGCAATGGACTGGTTTATAGTTGTGTTTTATGGTCCGACAGCAGGTCGAGAAGATCAAGACCTTGGAGGCGACAGGACAGTGGAAAAGATGAGCGATAAGATGTGGGAATATGAACAGAAAGAAAAGCAGAAACGATAATAAAGGCGCGTTCCAGGGTAAACAACATTGCAGGGCCAAGCACAACAGAGACAGCCCCTTTTATTTAAAACAAATGGCCGTCCAACAGGCTCTGAGGCATCCAGATTTTTCCTTCTTGACCGTTGCCTGTTTAGCCACTGCCAAGATGTCTGAGAAGGCACTATGTTTACTGACAACAAAAGCCTGACCATTGTGAGTACCGTGGTCTACTGGTATGAGCCACAAATGGATGAGAGAAATTTTTAAACCAAATGTGAACATAGTCTGCTAATAACAACACTATATTCCCCATCACTAGTCCTGCACGTCACTATAGGGCCCAACAAAAACTCATTTTTGTTAGCTTTTTTTTTTTTTTTTCTTTTTTCTTCTTTAGTTGTCTTTTTAATTGCTTTTTTGTTTTTATTCTTTGCACTTTTGTTTATTTTTGTTTTTGTTTGCTTTTTTTGATTGCCCCCCTTCCGTGTTTTTTTTTTTTTTTTTTTTTTTTTTTTTTTTTTTCCTCCTTCCCTTTATTTTTATTTATATATTTTTTTTAAACATTTTGTTGATAATTTACACACTGGTAGCTATCATATGTAACATGCATGTTGGCATCTTATATGTTCTTTTAACAATCACACGATCGGTCCATCCTTTTTGTTGAGTCCTGGGCTAAATAATGAAATAACACAATTGATCCCACTTAGTTTTTTTTCCTCTCATTTGCTGCTAAATCCATCCATCAACCTCCATTGAGTTGTCTGTCCTTGTTGGTGTATTTTGAATGGGGTTCCCTTGACTGCTCAGTCTTTACACTGAGTGAGCAATGGCCTTGTTTCCATTTCCGTATTTTCGTATAATTTAAGTAGTCATAGTTAGTTTAGTTGATTGACAGCTGTGAAAACATTTAAGACTTTTCTGTTTAAGTTTGAAGTTTGCCAACCATGGCTGTTTTCCCGAGGAGAAATGTCTTTTTGTTTAAAAAAAGAGCTGTAAAGAAATCATTAGGAGCGAGGAGAGTTAGCCAGCACACACCGTGACATGCTTGTTTAAGCCGGACGATTTGAAGGCTGTTGTGACAAGCCTATCAAAAGGTGTCGGCAGTAAATGAGGCTTTAAAATGACTGACGTGAGGAGTTTTTTCCTTACTGTAAGTGCTAAATTGGTTATTGGTAATTGGTTATTCTTACTATCTTTGATGCAGTGTTTTTTTTTTTTTTTCTGATTCCAGTTCAATTAATTCTGTTCTGCTTTCAAACTACACAGAGGGTGTAAAAATAAACACTTTTTTGTGAAATATGATTACAAATTCTACCGCTGCATTTAGATGAATTAAAGATGTATTTCAACATGAAGCAATTTCCTCCTCTTTTCTGTTTGTTTATAATCCTGCAGGTCATTCAAGTTTTAATTATTTCATCTGTGAATTACAAATGAGTGGGAGCAGGTCTCTTGTTTGCTTTACTTTCAAAACAGATTTTTCCTATTGTTTATAAGTCAGGATTATTTATTGGGGTAAAATCAATTCACATGACAGATTTAAAAAATAGGTGAGGTATAATTACTAAAAATAGAAAAATGTGGCTGGTTCATGCAGAGTTCATCAGTTTTCCAAAAAAGAGTTTCTTAGGCTTAATGTGTTAATAGCGACTGGTTTTTGCATGTGTGTTTAGCTGTGTTCCTCCTCTTAATTGCTGCGTCTTCTACTTCAGGTTATGGTCTGTGCGCAGCAAAAGCTCAGTATCCTATTGCTGATCTTGTAAAGTCACTGACGGAGCAGGGCAAGAAAATCAGGTAAGAAACCTACAGTCGTTTTTGAAATCTTAACTGTTGAACTGTTATTCAACACCTTTTATTAAGCCACGTGTGCACCACAAGATCCAGGAGACCAGGAGAAAGCTATCCGTTAACGTTTCCCATTCATCTCAGTGGCGGATGCAGGACACCCCTTATTAGTAAACAGTGGCCTATGAATTATTAAACTGGATGACACTTAGAATCTCCCCTTTCTTTTTCTCTCCATTGCTTCACTTCTAATTCCTAATCACACTTTTTTTTTTCCCACTGCATGAAATGTTTCTTAAAGGAATAGTTCACCCGAAAATGAAAAGTCTGTCATTTACTTACCCTCGAGTAGTTTCTTTGTTCTGCAAAACACAAAGGAAGATATTTTGAAAAAAAAGTTTGTATCCAGGCTGTTTTAGTCACCGTTGACTTTCATAGTAGGAAAAAAAATAAGATTGAAAATCAATGGTGACCAAAAACAGTCTGCTATTCATACAGGTTTGGAATTACTCAAGGGTAAATGATGAAATCAGATAAAATGCATTTTTCTGTCATCATTTACTTATTAAAGTGTTTTCTGTGAATGTATTATTTTTAAAATTAACAAATAATTAAATTGATATATAAATAACACCAACAAAAACAACCAAAATAAATCCCTTATTGATTTAGTATAAAGTTTCAGTCTCTCTGAGGGGGTCTGAGTCTTGTCAGTGCTGTTTGGGTGAGTGTTTGAACTCGCTTGTTGCAGGTCAGTCGGGGAAACCTCTGAATGGCAGGCTTCTCTCTCCGTTTCTCTCTGCATGTCGGACTCCTCCATTTCAAAGAGTGCCTTTGAATATCGTCATTCAGTTGCTCTATTGTTTGTGGCTTTTGTTGCCTCTCCAGTGTACGTGTAATGCCCTGTGATCTGAGAGCGCAGTGTACCCCAGGCCTCCCAGTGCTGTGAAAGAGCCGGCGAAGAGCAGAGCGACAGGTGCAGGCTACGCAATACTTTCCACAGTCCCCGCCACACCTCTCAGGTTGCAGGTCGTGGAAAGACTGTTGTTGAAGCATCTCTAGGGTCAGGCACACCATGCGTTTCAGTATTTGCCATATTGATGAGAACATGCTGCACAGTGTAAAAGTTTATGTTGAGACCGTGGAGACAGATTTGAACGTGGGTCGACCACACAGAAGTAGTAGCAAAGTGATCTATAATACCTTGTGTAAGCAACCCATTAGTTTTAGTGTGTGTGTGTGTGTTGTTGTTTTTTTTTTTTTTCTCCAGTGGTAGTCTGTCCAGTCACAAATTTAAGAGTCTGGTAAAAAATCTACTACAATTAGAGGTTGACCGATGGATTAGTTTTACCGATTAATCAGCACACATGATTGTCAGAACTGGTTCAGATCTTTTGGCTAGTGTGTGACTGGCATATTTAATTTAAGTTAATTTCATCATTTTAACATTTGCTATTATTAATATATTTTTAAATTGTAAAGTTTCTTGTTAACAAATGAATATAAATATTAATATTTGTATTCATGTATGATGAAGTGCCTTTTATTTTATATATGCATGTATGTGTGTGTAATCAGCAATACTTTGTAAACAGGCATCTGATTTAAATGTACTCTTCACAAGGCTTCCTTGGCTCCATTTGTGCTTTTCCTTTGCCCCTCTCTCCTCTCTCCTTTTTTTTTTTTTTTTTCTTTTTCTTTTTTTTTCCCCCCTCACACTGGATGGTGTCAATTCTTTTGTTGTCTTGTTCCCACTAGATAGTGGTTGTCAGGACTAGCCTGGTTTCACCACACTCTTGGCAGTCAGAAGAGTCAATTACAGCATCATCTGTGACTTACAGATTCCCTCAGCATTTTTCATGAAGGCACTCACTCACACACAAATGCTTTTTAATCAGTCCCAGAATTCCATGGTGTGCTTCCAACCCGTCTAATACACTTAAAAGATGAAGTACTGGTCAGCAACTTGGTCACAAAGTGGTCAGCCATGCGTGCTTCGCTCAAAAGCACATTGCCGATGATGGAGATTATTGGTTGCTGCATTAGATTATTCCCTGCCATTTTCTTGTCTCCTTCAGTATAGTTTCCCATAATGCAATTTGGGGAGGGGTACATGTCAGCTTATTTCATTCAGTTGCCACCTTGTCACATCCATCACATATAAACTTGGTCCCCGTTTTCTCTCTCTCTCTAGAGCTGCGGGCTCTGTGTGATTGTGGAGGAGAGATGCAGACCGGAAGCTTGTGTAATTTTCGTTCATTTGTTTGATCTGAGAGCACAACAGCTGCTGCCAATTAGAGCATTTGCAGTTGATTAGTAGGGGAGATGGGTGGCCAAAGAGTGGACAGATTAGGTAGCGCACCCGCCGCTCTCCCCCTCGCTCTCTTTGGGATAATTGGCTTGGGGTGTCGCCCTGTCGAGAGGGTTGTGGGTCGATTTGACAGTGTGTAAACTCCTTATCATTCCTATTGTTTCTATCCATCTGTCTCTCCATTAAGATCATTACGTTAAAGATTGAGTTTGTTGAAAGGAGTTGCAGGTTTGGGCAGGAAAGCAGTCTGGGATGGAAGGTCGCAAAGTTCTGTATTTGCATTTTTTTTTTTTCTTCAGAGTGTGTGTTGGTTCAGTGCGGTGAAACGCGGCGTGATGGTAATGGGAGTAGCAGAACGGTCGGGCTGGTTTGGATGGTAGAACCAAGCCTGTTCATCCAGACTGTTTTTCGCGCACAGCTGCAGCTTATGTAAGTCAGCGTCAGAGTTGATTGACAAACCCCATGTCTTGAAAGTTTCGAGGCCTGTTGCTAAAGTATATTTCTTCTTAGTTTATTATGGAACATGTTTTTTCTTCATTTCCTATTTGACAAATGAGTTTACGTAAAGGAAGCTGATGAACAGATGTCGGATTTGATGGAAAGCAACTGCAAGCATGACATGATCCCTTTTTTCCCCTTTCAGAGTAGACACTTGTTAGACAAATAGCAACTGTCATTTGAAAGTCTACTTTTCACATTTTTTCCCCCCAAAAAATACAAAAATGATGAGAAAATGATTGACGACAGAAGTGTAAAATAAAACGATTGTGAGAACAGGTAGTGTATAAATGTTGCACAAATTGGTCTGAATGCTCTGGAAATGGACTAATTATGAAGTAAACAACTCTGACATGTTAATTCGAACAAGATCGGAAGTGGGCTGGTTGTAGTGACTGCTTAGGTCAGGTAAATTGGTTAAAGGTGCACAACCATGCTTGCGATCCTTACTCTTGTGAATGTTTTCTGAGAATTTGCCCGTTCTTTCATGGAAGCTGTGTAGCTGTTTTTAATTATAATTAAATGAATTATAAAAATATATATTTTCACTTTTGGTGTTTTAAAGGGTCAGTTTCTTTTTTAAAAGAGTAATGTACTTGTACCTTTTAAATAATTTTTGTATGTTAATTATAATAAAAATGTTTCCAAGCCATCTCTTTGGGTTTTAAAATGTTTTATCTCATTTTAAACGTAATGAATATAATTTATTTAAATACTTTTTATTTATTTTTTATTTGAGCTGATCAGCTGGCTTGGGCAGTAGATTAGTTTATTCATTAAAGTTTCATACTATCTTGTGCAAAACTGTTTGGATTAATTTCCTAACTTTTCTTTAGGATGCCATGAAAGGGATATCTAAAATCTCTAAAAATTTAATTATTGGCTTAATATAAACAACACAATGTTAAAACATAACATGAACATACATTTTTAAATATTGGTTACTTTTTGGTAGTGTGTGAGCGAGTCCCCTATACCTTTTGAACCTAAAAACAGTGTAAACCTCAAATCAAAATGACACAAATTTACATTGGTTAAATAAAGCAGGCATATCACTTCCTGTGTCTCTTCTAAGCCTGTTGGCTGTGATCTTCTGTTTTTACAGTGAAGTCGTAAAGCTGCCCACGTGCCCTGGGGGTCCAATCGTCAGAATCGTCAAAGCCATTTCCCCTGAGCTCATGCACTTTACTACCTCTGGCATTAAAAAGATACCTTCAGCCGCTGCTTATTTCCTTCTCTCTTAACCTCTTGCAAACACCCTGGCCCCTACCCCAAAGCACTTCTGCTTTACCGTGTTCAAAGAATCTCATCGTCCTGTATAGAGAGTCATCCTGCCTAACCGGAAAGTGCTTTATTTGGATGCCATATGTGTATCAGGCCATCTAAGAGGTCATGTGATCTGTATTATCTGCATCTGTTCAGGTTTGGAATCCACCCTGTGGCCGGTCGTATGCCAGGCCAGCTGAACGTTCTGCTGGCTGAAGCTGGTGTGCCATATGATGTTGTGCTGGAGATGGATGAGATCAATGAAGACTTCCCTGGTATGATATGCAGTTTTAGTGGTGTTTTTTTTTTTTTTTTACATTTATGGGTATACAAAATCTATAATCGGTTTGTCCATTATCGTTTTTCAGAAACTGACCTGGTTTTGGTAATTGGAGCTAATGACACAGTCAACTCAGCAGCCCAGGAGGACCCCAACTCCATCATTGCTGGCATGCCTGTTCTGGAGGTCTGGAAGTCCAAGCAGGTGAGAGTCTTACTAATTGTTAATGGCAGGCAACTTGAAGGTCTTTACATGCATACATACACGCACACACACACACACACACACACATACATATATATATATATATATATATATAGGATCATGTGACACTGTCTTAGCCATCACAATAAAAAATCACATTATAACATTTCAAAATAAATCACAGTTAATGTAAATCACAATACTACTGTTTTTATTTTGAGTCGAATAAATGCAGCTTTGGTGTGCTGACTGATCAAAAATCCTGAACTGAACGAAATTGCAGTGTACATGACATGCTTCATACTCCATATGTATCAGGCTATATACTCTTATGACCTAGCTGGAATAAAAGCCAGGATCGCAGCATTTGCCCTCAAGCGTAATAATACGGACCATCCCTCATTCTCCCACCCAGAGCAATATGAAAATCTCCATCCCATCCCCACAGCTGGTTCCCACTGTAACCGCGCTTCGGTCCAGGTGTATCTCCAGCAAGACAAGCCTCACGCTGCTTTCATTAGCGCTGACTCGCTCGCTCTGGAATGATGACATTTCAGAGCATCCGACCGATACTTTCCCTAAAATGTGGGGCTGGTGTGCCTCACCACATGACAGGCCCATTGCGGCCAGACCTTCTCTAGGGAAATCACTCAGAGTACTGGGGCTTGACGTTTGCGAATGTGTAAATACGTCGACCTTCTCTCACGAGTAATTGCGTGTAGCTTGTTAACCTGTTCCATAATTCCATATGGAATTATGCAAACACTAGAGCTTTGAACGAGAGCCTTCCTTATCTGTAGCAAATTCCAAATGTGGCCAAGTCTCAGCGAGGGGAACTTGACCAGCTTATACTGACGCTCTTGATGATATGGTGGTGCGGCTGAATTTGAAGTTTCCCTGTCGATTGTCTCCGTTGGTTTTGATATCCTCAATCTCGTGCAACATCCACTTTTCTGATTGCTCCCAGCCTTGTTAAAGACCTTCATGTGTAACCTCATTCCCAAATGAAACCAGCTGCCCTATGAATAATTTAACAAAAGGATGTTGTCCTGTCCTGGGGGATGCTGAGCCTGGGTAAAGCGGTCACGTGACTCTTTGAGAAGAGGAGATGGGTGTATCTGAAAGCTGTCCCGTTCACCTGGCTGGCATTGAACATCTGCAGGGCTTTTGAGGGACAGATGATGATATTAAAAGGATCCGCCTGCTGATTTTGAAGTCTCAAGATGAGGGTCATTTCGTTCCAAATATCTTTCAGTGTATTGAATAACACTAAAGCTAGACCAGCGGCAAGGGCTCTCCTCTCTGGTTTTACTTATTCAATTACCAAGTGTTCCTCCTTCCCAAACAGATGCTCCCAATCAAAGCACTGCTCTCGACGATTTTCCCAGAAACTGCTCAGCCTAAAAACTGGTGTTCAAGACACTAATGACTCTTAATTTTGTAAATGGCAGATACTTAAATAACCGTTACATGTTGGAAGCTCGGGCTGTTTTTGCACCCTCTTGTACGAATCCTAAAACCATTCTCCGCCACTTCACATACAGGTGCATGCAATGTTATTACAGGAATAATGTTGAAGAGTTTAAATTGGCTGGCTCAGCTCAGTGGAAAAAGCCATTGGTAATTCAAAGGCAACGTACAGGATTTTATGTAATGTGAATTTTCCAGCCACCTTTTGTTTCGGGATAAGACTAAATGCTTCAACCTCTGCTTTCATCCCTCCAGGTCATTGTGATGAAAAGATCTCTGGGAGTTGGTTACGCGGCTGTAGACAACCCTATCTTCTACAAACCAAACACATCCATGCTTTTGGGAGATGCCAAGAAGACTTGTGATGCTCTGTCTGCCAAAGTCCGCGAGGGCTAGAGAGGAAAGAGAAGATCTGACCTTGCTTTGGACCAGATGAGTCACAGAGACGAGGAGATCGAACAAACCCAATAAACCTTTAGATCTAAATTAGCACTAATAGGATCAAGCTCTTAATGACACCCATTTAATTTAATGTGTAGATAAGTAGTTGATTCAGTATTTCCAGAACTTCAGTTTTTCTGTTGATTTAAATGTTTTTTTTTTTTTTTGGGTCCCCCATTTGACTGAAGTTAAAAGGAAAAAAGCATTACAGCATCACATTAATTAGCATTAATAAATCAAGCTAACCAGTTATCATCTGGTTTTGTATGTATTATAGATCAGGTTTTATATAGCACAGCAATCTGTTTTTAAATCTGTGTTTTTTGCTAGCGTAAACATACAACTAATTTGTTCCCAAGCCATAAACTGTATGCTTTTTTCCCTTTTTCTTACTTAATTGTTTATTTCTTGTGAGCTTACCATGTGCATTAAGTGACCAGCTGGTGGTATGTGGTGGTGTTCCAAGATGAGGAATCAACGTTTTTTTTCAGATGCAGCTTCAGAGGACCATTTCCACACACTGCAAATTTTCTCTTAATAGCATGAAGCTTTGAAGGATCGCTGCCGAGATGAAGTCCTAGCGAATATAACTGAAGATTTATGCACAGAATCCCAAACACCTGTGGCTCCTCCATAAAATGATTTGTATTCCCTAACCACTCTTAATTCAAGTGAATGTCACTGTAGCGGTGAGGTTAGCATGAGTAGTTACCGTATATCTCCCCTGTTGTCCTCCAAAATTGGTTCCCAGCAGTAATCCTCCGCAGTATTTGACAGGGGTTTAAACAGACATACTGTACTTTGCCCACTGGGACCTAATGGAGTAGATCCTATGAGATACAGGAACCAAGTCAAGACCATTACAACAACCCTACCTCTCCACAGTTTCAACTCGACCAAAACAATCCCTCACTTCCCTAGTTACACACTCCTCTGCTAATGTTGGCCCAGAGCTGGGGTGCGTGTAGTTTGATGTAGGTTTTGTGGATGCAGGAAGGTGGTACACCATTCTTCGCAATTAAGTTTCGAATTAGATGCAGAGTTCCATCACATTCGGGAATGTTTTAATATGTGAAAAAGGAGTAAGTTGTAAGGGAATCAATTGCTGCAAGGGAAAGGAAGTGTTTATCGAACTCTGGTTCGGGGTTAATACAGAGGGTTAATTCCCTCCCGCTCCTTCAGGATGTTTTTTGTATAGACAGGTTCTTGCACAGAAATAATTCTGCTTTGCTGCAATACATTGGAGGGAAGAGGGCGAGTCTTCAAATGTTTCATTGTGCCATGGTGAGGAATTAATGTCATACTGTGAAATGTTTTTTCTCTCTCCACTGTATCACAGAGCATCCCTCTTAATAAACATCCTGATAAGAGAACCGATGGCACGAACGGTCATTCATTTCTCAATATCGCATGCCTTCAGTGTTGCGGGCAGCACAATGCCTAGATTGGGCTGTTGTAGAAGCCACTTGCATCTTCTGATGAGGGAATATCTGCGCACAAGTGACAGTGATTGCTCATTGTCGGTTTTTCCTCACATTTATGTCTGGAGTTGAGGGTGGAGATGTTTGCTCTGATCTCAAGTCCATGTGGGTTCTTTCACCTTCGCAAGAAGTGGCACTCAGACATGATGGTATCTTCACTCACCTTCTCCCGATCTCTCTTAAGAGGTGAGGGATTGTTGGGAAAGTGCTTCAAAGTGTCCAGACAAGCTTTTATTCATTTATTTTGAGGCAAGGTATGGGCCATTTCTGCCATAGTGGTAAAAACACATTCCAGCCATTGCTAGTTCATTCTTTTTGGTTTTTCTTTGGTTTTTCTATGTCTGGTCCGTCTATCAGTTAGTGCTTTATCTCTCGTTCTATCGTTTAACGTTCTGGAGGGTCTTGTAGATGTTTGTGGTCAAACTAATGAATGTGCCTGATGTTTCTGCTTGTTTGTTCTGTTGTAACAGTGCTGAAAGCAGATTAAATGGGTCTTCATGACCGATTCATTATGTCTGCAAGTTATCTCCAGCTCTAAAAGCGTTGAAAAACACCAGATGAAATATGATTGGAGCTAGCTGCGCACACTGTGTTCCTTCACCACAATTGTGACAATTACTGTGTGGTTTGTCTGTGATGTCAAAGGATGTGGGGTTTTTTTTCCCTGCTGGACTGTGTGAGTAAATCTGCATTCTGCTCCTTTGCGTTGATAACCTACATCTCTTTTGCAGATAGAGCAGTTCAATAAGCGTATAAGTGCACTCACACCAAAACCTTGACTGGAAACTTATTTTTGTTTCCGCATTCTCCTGCATACAAAGTTTGGTGACCTGCATATTTGTAGAGCCAAAAGACATTTGACAGAAAACAGCTGAGTTCAAAAAACGTTGAAGCTTTGCAGTTTGCAGCGTTTGAGTAATTTGGAATACTCTACAAATGTTTAGTGCATAATTTTTTTAATTTGAATCAGGACGTTCTCGGCTGACTTTGGTTTATTTGAGAGAATAGAAACACAAGCTTATGTGAAGAAATTTAGCATTTTGCCTAGTTACAGAGTCACAGGTTGGAGTTCAACGAAGTTGAACATGAAGCCATGTGACCAATAGAAAATCAATGCGCTAAGGCACCTTGTAGCTATATTAAAAAATAACACAAAATTAAACCTGCTGCGTTGTAGGAAAGTGGAGTAGATTGACAGGGTTTAAGACCGGTCCTAGATTAAAATAAATGTTAAGAGCTGTCTAAACTGGAAAAGGCTTGCACTGATATATCTTAAATATCTAAATACATTATTGCCATTGTTTGGTCTTAAAATGCTCACAGAAAAATGTCTATGTTCTCAAATGTCCTAAACTAGCAAAAGTCTATTCCTGGCTTAATCTAATTCCTATCTGGGAAACCGGCCCTGTATAGCTGAATTTTCTTTTGGGATGTTGATAATCTAGTTGTCTAAATCATATAAATTTTTAATGACCTAAAATTTTTTTGAAAAAGAAAAGGTTTTTTGAGGTTTAAATTTGAAGTATTTTGGATCGCTAATCAAGTAAATTTGTAAATTTACAAAAGGTTAAATCTATTAAAGCTCATGATGCTTCTATTCTATTAGTGGACAGGTAGGATGTTGCATGTGGTTTCTAGATGGTTATTTACAGATTCACTATAAAAAAAGTATTTGCATGTATTTATTAAAAGTTAAAACTGCATGATCATTCGTATCTGCAGTGACTGTTGATATGAGCAGTAGTAAATAGTGACACAAAAGATTTTCATGTCTGCACAGAATCCCTTTGTATGGTGGCATCTTCTCCTAATCCGCAGAGGAAACTGGGATTGCAGATAAAAGGGATGTCTTAACAGTTGATCATCTCTCTATATGTCTTGAATCATGCCCACCTGTTCCACCTGTTTGCCTCTTTTAACAGTTTAAGTACACAGAGCACCAGATGCAGCGCGTGCAAATCCCTTTCATCATCTGGCCGGCTAAACATTACTCTGATTTAAAACACAGGAGATGGCCGTGCACAAACAGTAACTTCAGACGCCGTCCTCTAAACTGCAGCGCAGACGTTCTTAAAAGCGTTCGTCTCTTTAAATAAAGAGTTTCACTCTTAAAATAAAGATAAATGTTGACAAGGCACAACCCTCGTTGTACCATATCCTTGCTATTAGGCCTGACATTTAAGAAACACAAACTGTTCGAGTGTCCTTTTAAGATACTTTTATTGTCTAAATTCCCTGAATGCGAAGCTTTGGTTAAAATGGAGCGGTTAATGTCAAAGATGTAGAGGGTTTTTTTTTTTTTTTTTTTTTTTTTTTTGCTTTTGAGGTTTTGCAGAGGAGCTGGCCTGCTGTAAGAGGGATCATTTAGTAAACCGCACACAGTATTTGGCAGTGCTTTTATCAGCAATAGGGTGTATGTGAGATTGTATACTAAAAGTGGAGAGGATATTACATGTTACTATGTGTGTTCTTCAGTCTGCCGTCTGAGCCGCCTAATATCACTGTTTTATTAATATAACGCTTTGTAGTGCACATAATGTACGTATGTAACATGCAAAGGTGCCACGAGGACAGTCTATTTTAGTAACCTACTTCAGTGGTACTGTTGAATTTCATGCTTGAGGCTATGTTGAAAATCTAGGAGTCTAAATGTTATTTAAAACTGAAAATGACTAAATGTTTTAGTACTTTGGATATTTAATATGATGTAAATTTAGTGAACTTAATTTAACTTGAAGATTCAGCACTATTAATTGAGCAAGCATATTTCTGACACTTTGAACAAAAGGTCAAATGTTGTTCTATTGAAGCATAAGGATCCTAGGATGATTTTCAAATTATGCTGGATTACATGATTATCAGGTTTTACACAGACTTGTGTAGGTTACGCAGTTATTAAAGCCAAAAGACAAACCACCAAATATTTTCTGAGAATAGGTATTTCATGAGAGAATTTTGCATTCAAATGTTTCTGCTGATAATATTTGTGAATTTTCAGTAGTAGTAGCTTGTTCAAAGTTTTGGCATCAGATTTTTTATTATTTTTAAGTCTCTTATGCTCATCAAGGTGGCAGTCAATTGATCACGAGTAATGGGATATTTTTATTAATTAATAAATTATTTTAATTTATATGGATTATTTTATTATAATTGTAAAATGTCAAAGCGGAGTTCTTCAGTATTCAGTGTCAAATAATCCTTTAGCAATATTTCTAACATGCTGAGTTTCTATCTACTTTCTATTTTGTGGGAACACAAAAATATTATTTCTGAATTCACAAAGAATTAAAAAGTCCAGAAGATCCAAATTTACTTGAAATATAGTTTTTGTAAAAATGTAACTTTTTTTTTTTTTTATCTTTACATGCATACAATTTAATAATACCAAATAAATGGATGAATTTAAGCTAAAAAAAAAACCTTTTGAATGGTACAGTATATGCACTATGTGTATATATAGCTGTGTTTATGTAGATGGCTACGTATAGTCAGTCATGGGGATGTTCACAGCTACAGCGTTTTGTCATTTGTAAAGTTTGGATCAGGACTATATTGTCCAGGCTGCAAATCTCCTGGTCTTTAAAGTGTGTTTGTGCAGTATTAGCCAGGAACAAAATATTTACACCAGCAGGGTTAGGGTTGTTTTAAACTTAGAGCCACACCGTGATGTTAGTTCAGAGAGCATCCCTGACTGACCTTCACACACACCTCAGTCACGGCTATGCCATGTTACTATAAATTGATTGAGAATTTAAGAATACCATGATAATAACACTGAATTACCAATCCCGTATTAGTGTGGTTATATTGAGTCTTCACCAGCAGGCAGTGCTGTTTCTGAACTGTATTTGATGAATCGCTCCTCAGATGACTTACATTGACAGTGCATTTTAATTTGATACACACTTCTGCTCTATTATCAATAATAGCAGATCAAAACAGGAACTGAATTTTGAGTTTTGACATTTAGACATTTGATATACCTCTCAAAAATAAGAAACCGGTCTCTAAGGCCGGTCTAGTAAGTGTTTTAAGAAAAATCTTGTATTTTCCACTGGCCGGGCAAGCTTTAAATAGCAGTTTCAAATCAGCTTTACAGGAATAAACTTTAAAATAAAAATCAATAATGCAAAGTTCATTAAATAAGTAATAAAATGTTATTTAAATAATAATACATTTCTAAAAAGACACTGTAATCAAAGATTATTCACTTGAAATGTACATGCTACAGACAGTCAGTGATACAATCCAACCATGTCTTCGCTGCCTCTTTTGACAAGTTAAACTCCACTGTTTTTGTGTTTTAATGTCAAGGAGCTCATGTACATTATGACAGAAACAAGCAGGGTAATTCACAAAGACGACTTTGCGTTTGAGGCATCTTTTTCTCAGTACCGTGTGTTGGTTTTCTCACATACTTGCCTGTATTTTTGGATCTGTACAGTAGTGAAGAGTCGATCGAGGGTCGAGGTGTTTTAAACAGGCCACAGCTAACCACACAGCTGTTTGAATCAGCTCCAGACTCCATAAAACGGCTCATACGAAAAGTGTATTAAGGATTAATGGATCTTTTCGGGAATTGGCAAGCTTGTTTTATTGCCTCAGTGACTAGATGAACAGAAATAACAATCTGAGGAATGTCATGATATTAATATTTTGTGATAGCATCTTTCTCCAGATGTGGTCGAGATTAACTGAAAGTTTCTTCACTGCTAAGAAGAGAATGGTTTTATTTAGAATTGGGTGTTTTAGTGTGTCTAAACAATGTTGTGAAGTTCCCATTATGACTTTGTCATTTTTAAGTGGAGTTTGTGTAATAAATATTTACAATAATATGATTTAAAAAATAAATAAATAAATAAAAAAATCAAGTTCCCTTTTAGTCTCCATCTACTATCCTTAGAAACTCAATAGAGAACATCCATATCTTTCATTATTACATAATTTTTACATTCTTGAATGGTTGTTAGTTATGCGTTGTAAGAGATGAATAATGATAGACATTCCTTGACAATGTGCTCATTGTGAAAATCAGATGAAATGCTAGAGTCTTGTGGTTAAAAGAGCTGTGAAGTGTTTAGCTCTCTCTAGTCAATGCCATCACTCAACACTGTCCCTCAGCAACATCTCCGCAATCCTTATCTCATTCCGTGACATGGCAGCCACTTTGGATTGTCAGGAGAGGTGCCTCTTATCTGGCGAGTTCAGAAGATTTCTGTGAGAATCCCTCAAGAAATGCCTGAAAAGAAGCCCTGGAATGAGTCGAAATCCCACAGGAATTATCTGCAAGAGGTATCCTGTATCTGAGAGGCCTGGAGAGCACCCTTTGTGTCTGTTCTTCAGGTATGTGTGTGTGCATGTGTTTGAGATGGTGGATTTAAAGAGTAAAGTGGAACAGATAACGTGACCTCCATTCCGTGTTGTTGTAGGTGAGAGCTTTGAACACAAACAACAAATACATAACCTTGTTTGTTTTTCCCTCTTACATCTGGAAAATCTAGCTTAAACTGGTAGGTATTAGATGGTTTTGAGGTGCTCAAGACCAGTTTATGTTATTGGATGGTCTAAACTATCTTTTTTGTATGGTTTAGACTGTTAGTTAGCTGGCTTTTAAATGATCCAACCTGGTTTCTAGCTGGTCAAAGCTGCTTATTAGTTAGCCCAAAGTAGACATTAAGTGATTTTTAAGTGGATTACTCTAATTATTAATTAGTCAAACCTCAGCATGAGCTGACTTGTTTAAGCTGTTTTTATGTGTTGTAAATGCGTTATTACCCGGTAAAAAAGCCTTAATATTGCTTAAAACAGCTTAACCAGCTAATGTCCACAGTAAACAGTAAATAACCATTTCGGACCTGTTAAAAGCCATTTCAGACCAGCTAATAACCAGCACTAACCAGTAAATGACAATTTGGGCAAGTTAATGACGAGTTTGATCCAGATAAAGACCAAACTGGACCAGTTAATAAGATTTAGCCAATTAATGAGTATTTTGAACTAGCTAAAGGCATAAGTAAAGTTAATGACCAATTTGGCCCAACTAATGGCCAAACTGAAGTAGTTAACAATCCTTTTGAAACTAATGCTAATGAGAAGTTTGAGCCAGATGGACAAATCTGCCCAGACAGTAATCATCTTGGACCAGCTAATGACCAAACTGGACCAGTTATTGATTGGTTTGTATGAGCTAATGTCCAGCTTGACTAGCTACTCACCAAGTTACTAACCTTGGTAGACCAGCTACATAGCAAATTGGGTCAGTTATTGACCAAATCTGTCTGGGGTACGTTTCCCAAATGCATTGTTAGCTAACTATAATTATTAGTTCCATTGAACTCTATTGGTAAAAGAGGAACTTGCGACCATGGTTGCTTTTAGGAAACGCACCCCTGGATCGTAATCAACTTGGACCAGGTAATGATCAAGCTGAAACAGTTATTGATTGGTTAGTACAATCTTAAATCCAGCTTGACTTGCTACTCACCAAGTTACTAACCTTTTTAGACCAGATGAGCCAGTTAATGATGAAATCTGTCCAGATTATACTAATTTTGAACCAGCTAATGTCCAAAGTGGATCAGTTATTGACTGGTTTGTGTAAGCTAATATCCAGCTTGACTTTCTTCTTACCAAGTTACTAACATTTTTAGACCAGCTAATGAGCAGCTTGAGCCAGTTAATGACCAAATCAGGCCAGATAGTTATCACCAGCTTAACATGGATCTTTCCAGCAGGCAGCTGGATGGGGGTCTCGGAGCCTGGCAGTCATACAGGCTGGAGTAAAGGTGATGGGAGAACAAAGCGCCGAATCAGTCGACTCTCTTTGGAGTCAGGTATCAAGAGGATAACCACCGCCGCGCAAAGGGAGTCACCGCTGGCTGACACAAAAGAGCGACTGACACCAGAAAAGAGGGATGGGGTTTCAGAGCCTGGCAATGAAAAGGAAAACATCATTCTCCATCTGTTTTGTTCACAGGCAGTGAAAGAACTCGGCCCCCTTATGCGGGTCATAGTGTGACACCACTAGTGGAATTTGCACTGATGGTATCCTCTGAAATGGCCGCTATACTGAGTGATTGGATCCATTTGTGTCGCTTTTAATTGAAAGAGACGTTTTTTGATGAGCCAAGGGTTAAGGATGAATCAGTGAGGGCGGGCGCTCAAAACCAAAACAAAAACAACACTTGTCATCACTTTATCGCAGCTGATCCGCCTTTGTGTTCGCGGGCGGCTGAAGCGGCCCAGAGGCAAGCTTGGAATCACGCTGGGCTTGTGTTGCCCCCATCGCACCTGACTTTCGTGTGCGGGGAGGTTATCTGTCGGCCTCTTTCAGAGGTGGGGGACAGACAATAGGCTTTCGTGCCATGCGAAGAGAGCGTCCCTCCCTCAGCATGCAAGGCTTAGTTCATGAACACAGCACAAAGGAATGAGATCTCCACCTCATCCAAGGCTGGATTAACATAGACGCACATATACGCAACACATATGCACGCATAATAGGTCTAATTTGTTTGTTTACGATGTTCTGTTGCCAATGGCTGATTGTAACCACAACACAAGAACTAATCAGACACTTTCTGCTGCAAGTCATGCTATACCAGCATCTAAGTCAGACGCAGGACTAAAATATGATACGAAAATAGAATTATGGATTTCTGAGTACCAATCTAAGAGGTGAATGCATGTACACGGATGCAACATATCCATCTTCGTTTAGAGAAACTAAATCGGAGAGCCAACTTCTCAAGCGTCTGTTAGTAGGAAACATTTAAATGACTACAATTATGCGTTTGCCAATCAAAACCCACGCTAACTATGTGCTGAGAAACGATGACTCACTGACTATTTGTCAGAGAGAGATTTACATTTTGGCCAGGGGCTTGTACGGTTTGCCTCGGATGGTCCAAGCAAAAGCTCCCTTGAATTTTTAAGATTGAATTGCATTTAGAACATTTGTCTTGGCTGTCCACCTTCCAAAAGCAAATAGAAAAACACAACTCCAAAACCCCCGGCCTGTGCTTTATCACTCATGAGCCCCGGCTGTCCATCAGACGTTGTGTTTTACATTCGCTCAAGCTGCATCTCAGATGTTTGCGTGTCAAAGCTAGCCGTCTCGTTAAGTTATCAACCGCTTTCAAGGCTGGAGGGGGATTCTCTCAATTTGCCCGGTGACCGCTGGAACAACAGTGAAAATCTAATTTGGTAGATTCGAGAGAACGCTATACCCTACCCATACTGCAAATCTGCCGAACGCAGAGCCATACCCTCAAAACAATTAATTACAGGTCATAACCTGAGAGGGTCGGCATTCCTGAGACGGTGTTGGATATTCCTCAGCTGTGCTGTGGTAGAGGACGCTGGGGAGCACGGATCGTATCCAACATCACAAGAAGCTAAAACATCATGTGTTTAATGAATAAAACAATCTATGATCTTACCTAAATCAGACTGACTGACAGATTATACAGTTTGGTATTCGTATTTATAGGCGCTGAGTCAAATCAAACATCAGTGGCCAAAAACATTGAAGATTTATGTTTGCCACTTTGTCCCAAAAATGTATTTCAACGTCAGTTCTCTCAAAGTGCAGATGTTTTCATTTCTAATCCGCCTGCTTTTTCTGCTCTCTCGCTTATAGCAGATTACTGTATAAACTCTCAATTCATGTAGGAAATATGGTGGTTTAAGGGTTTGTGACCTAAGGCTGTCAATTGTAAGTAGCTGACTGATTAATGCAATTTCTTTAGTATTTAAGAGCCTCATTTTAACCCCAAATGAGGTTATTACTTAAAGACTGTCTTGGAAGCCCACGCTGATCTAAAATTTCTCTTTGATTAATCGCTAAATCAAACTTGTGTAACATGAGCAGAAATACCAGCACCGATCACGATCAATTCCCACAAACATAGTTTGAAGCAATCAAACACAAATGTTGCATAATTAGTTTCACGTTTCCAATCAAAGCTAATCGTTCAAGCTGTTTTCCCCACATGCGCCGCAACATCTGAGTCATCATTGCAGTGTAAAATATGCAGATGCTCTAGAGACCAACCAAACCACTTTTCTTTTTTTCTTTTTTGTCCTGAATCTTTATGCTAATACAAATGGATATTACTCAGAAATGAAATTTTGCATGCGATTTCTGTCATGCAATGCAATAGACATATCAAAGGAAAAACAATGCTGTAAGTTAGTATTTCAACATGTGGTGGTCTTAAGGTCTCCTCTCTTTGGAGATCGTGAGCTGTATTTATTGCCCTAGGTGAAGCTAATGGCCAGGTCTACCTTTGAAATTGATCCCATCTCTCATCAAGTGGTGCAAGATTATGGATTTTATCCGGGCAAATGGGTAATTTATCAAGAATGCAGCTAAAGTGAAATGCGAACAAGGCATTTGCTTTTAGGGAAAATAATTCAATGATAAAAGGTAGAAAGTGAGGATGAAAATGGATATGCTGCATCACTCATGTGCTGGCACTCGGTGCGTATTTAAAACTCTGATTTTTATTAAAAAGCTCCATTATTAAGAGGATCATGACCTTAGTTAAAAGACAAGACAGATGACTTTGCTTCATTCCAAATCACCATCCTTCCCACACTTATTTTCTCATTCCTTCTTCAGTTTAACTAGATCTTAGTCATTTTATGTCTCAGTTCAATGTGTTGACCATATAAGGGCAGCTCATACCTTGAACTGACCCCGGCCTGATTCTGTTTTGAAATGCAATCCAGGTCTATGAGGCCATGATTAGCAGTGCAGGTAATGTGAATGGATCTAATGGCTAAGATTGAATAACGACTAAACCTAAACTCCAGGTTGCTGTAATCAGACTGGTATGATATGTCCATGTGTTGATCCCTCCGAATCTTAAAAGATTTGAGATTCGTCACGTTGCAACGTTATGTTATTTCTATAATGTGAAAAAACACTTGTTCAGTCCTTTATCTCGTACTCAAGAAAAGATACATTTTCTCATGTATTAACAATCTATATATTACGTTAATGTATTTTGAATATGCAGAATGATATGTTGTTAATATATTAAAATACCTTGACAAATATATATATATATATATATATATATATATACATAAACATGTTTAGATAACAAGACATCCAATAGCCATTTAAAAAAAAAAGAAAAAAAAGATTTGTTTTCAGTAGACATTTTTTCTTATATATTATCACATCATATTTATGAAATGTGGGTAACATTTTACAATAAGGTGTCATTTGTTAACATTAGTGTATTAACTAACATAAACAAACAATTAATACATTTATTACAGTATTTATTCATCTTTGTTAACGTTAGTTCATTAAGAAAAAAACATAATTGTTAGTTCATCACAGTGCATTAATTAATGTTAACAAGCACAACTTGTGATTTTAAAAATGCATTAGTAAATGCTAAAATTAACATTAACTAAACTAAACTAAAGATTAAAAAAAGCTGTAGAAGTATTGTTCATTTTTAGCTCATGTTAGCTAACTAGTGTTAACAAATTAACCTTATTGTAATGTCTTACTGAAAGGGTTACTATGTAAAAAATAAAATAAGATTGTTTTTTAGGTTTACGTAAACCTACTGCATGTAAAAATGTAATGGAGTTATTGTCTTCATTGTCATTATATTTTTAGTTTTTTACAGTCCATACCGCAAAATATAAACAATACTGAAAAATTGAAGCACTGTTTTTTCACACCTGGAAATGTATTTTGTATATGAATATAATTTATATAAAATAGAATTTTATTGTATATCCATATACTTTTATTTTGCTAGAAATAGAATAGAACAAGGAAATAGAACCAGACAAACATTTTATTTTCATTACATTCTAGACTACATAGTTTCTTTTCGTAATGTAACCCAAATAATACTTAAATATATTTTGTTTAGACAAAGCTGAGTCATAAAATAGTTTGCTTTTCTTACGAGATTCTCTCTGATCTTCTCAGAAAATGTGGAAATTCTTCTTTGGCATCGTGAAGGTCACAACGGGGAAAAAGTGAAATCTTCCATTTCCAAAAATGGTTAAGCAATACTTATTACTGTGACACAGTAAAGCCAAATTCGAAAACAAACAAAGTTGGAGTTCAAACCCCAACAAGCAGCCCACAGAGAGATGAGAGTACCGTCAAATAAACTTAACATTCTGATAATTGTTTATACGTCAGAGGTCTCGGGGGTGAGTCACAGGATGGTGAATGTACAGCGGGAGTAGAACACTACTGTGTTTACGCGTCTGGCCTCTTTGGGCCCAAACTTGTGGCTGTCTGCTACTGCTCAAGGTCTTCGGCAGATAAAAGATACATTGAGATGCATTAAAGGTACATTAAGATGCCACACCAGTGTTAAAGGGATTACCAGCTTAGTGTCATTGTTGACACCGACTGCTAGACTACTTATGTGTCGGGTGAGTGCTGGTCACTACTAACAGTATTAGTTAAATACTTCATGTTTTGGGTCATTCGATCAGATAAACGTCATGGGTGTAGATTTGGGTCATGACATCCTTTTTTTTTATCACTGGTGAAAAGACTTCTAGGATGGAAATAAAACAAGTGGTTGTTTTTTTTGAAGCTGAAATCAACTGGCTATGGATTGCAGATTTCAAATCCCATACTTGTGCCATTCAAGTTTTCTAGCTGGCCCTAGCATTCTTTGTTTGTAAAGTGCTTGCGGTTTTGTGGCTGATCCTAAATATCCTAATGTCTGGAAAAGCGAATTCTTACTTGAATAATGAAGGGGAATGAGTCACTGGGAAAAGCACTAATGAGAGAGGACTTGATGGATTCACCTTTGGGATTACGTTTTCTCTTCACCAGGTTGCTTGAGACATTTCACATTTCCCCAAGTTTGAGAGTCTGTGGAAAAAATGTCCTGCATGTTAACATTCTCAGATTCATCCTGCGCTTGCTGGTTCTCAGAGTTCTGAGCCTATTATAAATATTTAAGGGAAACTGTTGACATGAAGATAACACTGACAAATTGAGTTAACATTTCAGCAATAGATTACTACTCGTGTGGGGGAAGAAAGAGTATAAAACCCATAACAAGTCCACGTTAGCTGCTAGATCATGCTTCGTTTACGTTTTTACCTATGCTGTTTGTGATATGGGTAGATTCATCATACGATATGATATCAAAGGTTTTGGAAGATATAAAATGAGAAGTGATGAGGCTGTTAAAAGGTTCTGAGGACGTCAGAATTATTGAGACTTGAGCTTATGGTTCAACCACACTGGATCTTCCCAGCAGTGATGTTTACTGTTCTCTAATATGAGAGAATGGAGGGAGATTTTCTAATAAGCCACACATTTATTTATAGAACAAATAAAGTCAGCAATTGGCTTGCTGGTGTCCTGCACCTATATCTATGAGTTGTTGTTGTTGTTTTTTTCATTGGTGGTCCTTGTTCACTTAAGGCATAACAGATTGTCATTCACTGGCCGAATAAAATTTCACAGACCAAAGTCATTATAAACAAAGAAAATCTTAGAAACGTGTCACAAAACAATGTGTGAACAAAATGTGTTCCTAAATCACTTCAAAATTAGAGCCGGGACTTTAACGCGTTAATTTAGATTAATTAATTAATTAATTAATTACACAAAAATAATGCGTTACATTTTTTTTTAACGCATTTTAATCATTTCAACGCAGAATGTTTCTCACTGGATGAGTTTCGGCGGACTGATTATACTGGAGCACGAACTAGCGTTTCTAATGTTCTGAATGG
This sequence comes from Enteromius afrohamiltoni, assembly GCA_034779775.1. Lineage (NCBI taxonomy): Eukaryota > Metazoa > Chordata > Actinopteri > Cypriniformes > Cyprinidae > Enteromius > Enteromius afrohamiltoni. Next base: position 7,883,396 of record JAUYWG010000059.1, on the reverse strand, counting down.
GGACATCCCAATCCCAATCGGTCGATTGGGATCCGGATCGTTTGTGAGTTTTGGAAGTAAACACGGCCCTGTAATCAGCAGTAAATGTCATTAGGGGCCTGTTCCATAAAACAAGTTTACCAAATAAGCCAGGCTTATGGCAGATAGTCTGACTTATTTTAATACAAAT